>BMAV01008833.1:26903-50291 GCA_019973955.1 Trichonephila inaurata madagascariensis | reverse complement strand
AAGCAAATAATATGAAATAAGTAAATCATTCGCAAACATTGTTAAGGTCCCTTTGTTGCATTCCAAAGCCTTCGGAATAATTATATGAATAGCACTGCACAGAAAAGGTAGTACTTCAGTGAGACGTATATATACGTCGGAAGAAATAAACGCTCTGGTTTAGCGAGACGTTTATATATGCCGGGGACGCTTAAAAGGTTAAAGTCGTATCGCAGTTTTAGCGTCAAAGTATAGTATTATAGAATTCAATACATTGTTATTGTATGAGGGGGGACGTGATGAAAAGTATGATTGAATATTGGGTCGCGAATATTGCAACTTTGAGAAGCACTGATTTTCCAATTTAAGGGTTTCTTTACTGATTCTGACACGCTTCTCTTTTTGGCGCTCAAGTAGATTATGGGGAACCCAACTCCAAACTACTTTTTTATTTGTAACTCTTCATGAATAATTTGTGTATGGCTGCGGATTCAGTGTTTAGTTCCTTCTGTATCGTTTGGTAGTTATAGCAATTATTATACATTAACTCTTTTCGTATACAAGACATTTTATGTGGGATTACTGATAACCACGGCTTTCCTGTGTGTTCTTCATCCTGAAGAGAATTGCGACCTCTGCAATATTTTTTAAACCATCTGAATACAGTAGCACGACATAAAGATTCATCGCCAAATGCTAATTGCAGTCGTTGAACACACACACAACATTCGTCTTGATTTAATCCCTCTTTACAATGATAGAAAATCATAGCACGATAATGTTCTCGTATCACAACTCCATTTTCTGATCTGTCTAAAATTTATTCTACGTTGAAGTAAATCAGTTAAAATCGTCTTCTCTGTTAAAATACTTTGTATTTTTAAATTAAACCACTAATTTTTTTTGTAACTTCTCGTCGGCGCGTATCTCAAAAATTTTAGAGTTACCCTGGTACAAATTCCATATGGATTTCCTAGTATTACGAAATTTTGTGATAATTTTCAAAATTAAATCCCACTGGTTATACAAAAATATTAAAACAAGATAAATACCTTGTCCATACATTTATGAAATAGCTTTAACATTAGGCTTTAATTTATTTTTATGTGTTAAATGATGGTTTATTAACGTCGCAATCTAGAGCAATGCTAAAAGTGGTACCCTAGTGATCATAGTGGCAAACTCTCGGTTGGAGTTGTTGAGTCAGGGGTTCGAGTCCTGATGCCGCACACTGGGCAGAAGACCCTTATAACTTCCATGAAATAAAGTAAAGCTGCAAGGCGTTCTAAAGTGGATCAAATGTATTCATAGACATGTATACTTTCAGAGGAAAAAGTTTTGGTGAAGAACATTATTTTTATTATTAAAAAAAAGCACACATTAAAGTATTTTTTTTTTACAAAAAAGTAGTATCTATATATATATAAATGAATGTGTGTCTGTCTGTACTCGATAGATTCAAAAACCATACATCTAATCGCCGTGAAAATTTGGGAAATTATTAGGTATATCCTCGGGAAGGTTTTAGAAATTTTTTGGAAAATCAGAGTTGGGGTTCTAGGTGCTTCCGAACAAATATTCCAAAAATATCAAAATAACATTTAATCTAGATATATAAAAGAGAAAAGCCGACTCACTCACTGACTAATCTCTCACGATATCTCCAAAACTATTAAGCCTACAGGCTTGAAATTGGGTAGGCAGGTTCCTTTCATAGAGTAGACATCCGTTATAAGATGGTTTTTGTGAAAATCGTTTCTTAAGTGGCGTTGCGAGGGCTTAAAGGCTGTTATAGATAATTATTTTCTTTTTTAAATTTTTAGACGTAGTCTTAAAATTTGATAAGCAGATTCCTTTCATGGAGTAGAGATCCGCTACAAAATAGGTTTGGGGAAAATTGACCCCCAAGGGGTACTGAGGAGGATTAAGGGGCGTAATAGATAAACATTTCCGTTTTCCAAATATTAGACCCATCTGCTTGAAAATTAGAAGGTATGTACTTTTGTGAAAACCGCCCCCCCCCTCCCCCAAAGGAGAGGGATTGCGAAGGTTTAAGGAGAGTTATGGAAAAATTCCTGTTTTTGAATTTAACATATTTGCTTGAAATTTGTTGAGCATGTTCCTTTAGTTGAATAAAGTTCCACTAAGTATGGATTTTACGGAAATCAACTCCAGGGGAAATCGGGGGGAGTTATTGGGGCGTATTGATAGACAAAATTCCCGTTTTCGAACTACTAGAACTAGAATAAAATTTGGTTTGCATGTTTCTTTTGTTGCATTGAAATCCACTAAGAATGCTCTCAACGGGTCTATGGGGATCATTGATGATAGAAATTCCGTTTTTGCTCTATTAGATTTAGACTTGAAATTTAGCACATATGTTTATTTTATGGAGTAGAGATTTATTGAAAGTTGCTTTGGCGGAAATCTACATGATTATTGGGTTAAGTGAGCTCAAAAAATCTTTCTACTTTTATTTTAGTTATTAACAGAAATGATAATTTCTGTCATTTTTATATCAAGAGGCGAGAGTTACAGCTATAAATATATTTTTCAATAGAATCGAATTCTTAATGCTAGATATGAATAATTTATATATTTGAAAACATATATTTATACAACATCGTGAAATACCCAGTGAAGCGGGTGGGTAACGGCTAGTTTATTATATAGTATGATAACCACTGAGAAATTATTGGCAAACGATAGGGTTTTTTCTATACATATAGATGAAGTATTGAATTGCAATGAAATAAAAAAAAAGCCGAATACTCATTTATTGATAAGATTCAAAATAAATTATGTAAGTACTCTAAAATTACTTCATTATGATTAATATTTAATTACTGAAGATACTACTCATCTTCATTATCATCGTCATCAACTATTGCATCCTCATCTGACTTATTCAGGGGTGGAACATTCAAAATGAGATGTTTCTCAAGTCACTACTTATTCCACGTTTTTTTATTAAGTTTTTCTTTAATTCTAACGCTCTCACCCATCTTGACATATTGAAACTAATCAATGGACTAAATTCATGATGGTCATATGATAACGGCAATCACGTGTTTCCCATTGATTAAAAATTGACATACTAGTTATTCAACTTGTAAAGTTTAAATAACATTTAAAATTTAATATATGATTAGGTAAAAAGTTCACGTGTTAAAATTCTTCAAACAATTTTCAAAATTAAAAAAAAAAAAACTTACACTATACGAATACTTTTAAATTAAGTGCATTTTGTTTAACTATGTGCATTGACAAATATGCACTTTCTGAAAGAAAGTTTCTGCAAAAAGCAAAAGTTGGCAACAGTACAGTTGGAAGCACATGAACTAATTGGCTGGAAACTCATGATTATATTTATGATATAATTATGACGTCGCATTAATTTATGAACTGATTGGCCGAAAACACGTGGCTCAGTTATCATGTGACTAATGACGTCACATGAATTTAGTCCATTGCTTTTTAAAGTCCTCGACATAACAACTCTTTCGTTTTTCCAGCTCTTTTATCAAATGCTCATATTGTTGCTCGAAACAATTATCTCCCAAGCTATGCAATTAGTTTAAAAGTTTTTTTTTGTATTGTAATAAATAATGCATTAGAGAATACAACCCTAAAACGAAACAAATAATTTTGAATAATAATGACAAATTTGGATGAAATTATTTGGTTACTTACGTATTAGCGCCATTTCATCATAATTGGCACTACGCGAATCGTATCTTGATATCAAAACAACAAATATTCTAAAGTGTTTTATATGAAAAAATAACAGTGAAATTTTGGTGTAAAATGGCGCAATTCTAGTGGCACCAGTTCAGCTGCGTTGACGCTAATACTTATGTACCATTATTCTCTGTAAGTCAAGTACTAAAATTTGATTTATATAGCAAAATTGCAAAAAGTAGCACGAAAAAAGTAATGTTCTTAAGACCTAGTACAATAAAGATTATTTTCAGGTAATAACCATAGCATAATATTGCTTAAAATCTAAACAAAATGTCTATTGTTCATAATTTTTCCTGATATTTGACTACATACCTAAATTTGTCTTAGCTCTCCCTACCTGAAACTATTTATATAATGACAAAAAAAAAATCTTAAACTTAGTTAAAAACCTGAAGATGCAAGTTTCGTAATTAAATAACACCAAAAAAATAATTTATTTAAGCACGAAACTCCTGTAAGCTTCCCTGTACATCACTCCTACAGAACAGCCCAGTCTGCAAGACGTCAGTACACTTCATTGCAGTAAATAAACTAGATTTGTTATGGGATATTTAAATACTGTCAAATAGTACTTTAGTTTGTATTCTGAATAAGTAATATATATATATATGATGGTATATATATCCTGAAATCCCTTTATTTACTTTTTAAATTTTTGGCAGCTTTTAAAGGTACTTGCCTCATTGTGCGCAGTGTAGAGGGGCTGATGCCAAAATATTTTATTTATTTATCGAACGCCCGTGCCTGACTTCTTGACCATTTGACGCCGAACCTCTCAGTACCGACTAACGACGTCTTCAGTCGGGTATTCATTGAGCTCAGTGCAATGGAGCAGGTGGTTGCCATCCATCCTGGCATGCTCGCAGAGTGGGTAGTTCTCGTCAGCAGCCAGGACCAAGTCAGTGGATGGATATTCCCAAAAAGTCATGTCCAAGAGTTAGGCAAAAGCGAGCAACAGTTTCGGCTCTCTCCAGGTGCCTCGGTATAGGACCCACAGTGACCAGGGTTTCCCATGGCTTTCCAAGGCTCTTAGGTTTGGGGGTCAAGGTAATTTATGTGGGTATATGTTCTTCTGAGGGTCAAGAGGATTTCTGGTTGAGACGACTCGGCACCCTGATTGGATTTTATTCGGCTCTTTTCACCGGGAATCCCATATGTCTTGGGACCCACAGTGAGGCCACAGTCCAACCATATGAAATGAGCTCCGCAAATTTAGTTCGAGACTGAATTTTGTTAAGGCACTCAGTTGAATTGTTGCTGCTTAAGGCTGAAATCGCATCTTGAGAGTCAATGAAGCAGACAACTTTTGCAGAAGCTAGTAATTGTGTTGTAGCTTCAAAGACAGCTGTGACCTCACCATTGTAATTGGTGGCATTTTTCCCACGGCCAATGAGTCCTCAAACAGCCAGCGTAACCACCGGCTTCGTTTGTTTCTAATAGGTATGAACCGTCCGTATAAATGGTTTAGTATGATGCCAAAGTATGCCGTGTCGTTTGTCTCTCGTTCTCGTTTAGCTGGTGTGGAAGGGGGAAGCATGGGGTGTCAACTCAGCGATCATCTACATCTCTTAACCTTGGTTTCAAATTACGAGATTTGCCACTAATCAATCAATCGATCCAAGTTCTTCCCTTAGTGTGGTGTGAAAGTTAGAAGAGAGGGATGTAAATTCTCAAATATATGTTGTTCTTATTATCGAACCTTGGTTCAAAATGACAAGAACCGTTGCCAATAGCATCATCATTGTGGTACGTTCATAATGAATCAATTTCCCAAGAAAGTAATAGCATCGCGCCAAATAAAAAATATTCGTAATAAGAATAAAATTAGAAAATCTGAGTCTTTTTTTTAAATGTGAAATTTAATGAGAAAATTGTATCGAATGGTTATTTCTTACATATTTTATATTCTATATACAGACTAATTTTTGATAAGACTCAAAAGTTATTTTTTTAGCAATATTTGCAGAAATTACAAATTTCATTTTATCCAATTTATGTTTTATTTATGTATTGTTGTGTTTAGTTAATGCTTTTAAATAGATATAAGAATGCTATTCGTCCCAAAAAGATATTTTAATATTTTGGAAATCAAATTTGTGTTGATGATCGTAAATAGTGCAGCATAATTTACTATATTTTATTTGTAAATTAACATCCGGAAGTTTTCACTATATGTATTGAAATAAAGAAACACGAAACCAATTAACTATGTAAAAATTGATGATAATATGTTTATTAAATAAAAATATACACATATTGAAGTTAAAAATACACATTCTTCTCAACTAAAATTACGTAAGAAATACACTGGTGTGTTAAAAATATGTAAAAGTTGCTAAGAAATTTTATTATTATAATTCTTTTTCTTAAATATAACTCTAGTACTTTTTTTCCCTTCTCATTTGTGCCAATATAAATTGTTTAAGACAAGAACTTCTATGACTCTAAGATATTAAATCTTTCTTAACTCAACAAAGCACATGGATTCTTACCAACAAAAGTGTCAGAAATTTCTAGCTATATATACCATAAATACTCTGGTTTTATACAGAAATGCTTATTTTGGTAATTTCATTAACTCTGAAGACTAAGAGTTACCAGTTCTTACCCGACATGCTTAATCTTTTCTATGTACTTTTTGTCTTTACTTCGTACAAAAACAATAAGCACGTCCTGCAACAATCTTGCTATTTCTTATTCACTTAAAAATTAAATGGGAGCAATAAAATCATTACTTCGATGCAAATGGCAATGTTATTAAAAATTCCTGAGAAAACAAAGTTGTTTCAAGGTAAAACTGAAATTTTCATGTGTTATCAAAAATACTTGCTGACATTTTTTTTGTTGTTGTAAAAAGTCAACTTTTTTTTAGTCATGTTGAAGATAATAACGAATAAACTCAACTAAATGTGCGTGTAGTGTTTATACAAGGGGTTGGTAATCTATGTCGCGTGATACTTTGCACTACTCTACAAATTTATCAATGTTTGAGCGGATGGAAGCTGATAAATTTGTATAACGGACCTTATTTGACAAATATCTTTAAAATTACGAGCATTTTTGGAATTACGAAAAAATCTGAATGATAACTCTAAAGATAAACTAACAACTAGTTTCAAAATTATCGAATGTCATTGCTGGAGAGATTTAATCGTTTGAAGAAAGAAAATTGTTTGTACTCTGCTTTCCACTTTTGTTTCTACATAAGAAAGTAAAAATCTTTTCCTCATATGAAAAAAAATTTCAGAGTTCGAAAAGGAAGTATTTAACAACTGCATGCTCAGAATCGCGTCAAATTGAAAGTCACTCATTATACACCTGCGATATGAAAGTATAGCTGTAGAAGCACTAGGTTCACCTTAAAACTTTCATTTATATTTTATTTAACTGTAATGAATACAAATACCTATGTTTTACGTTGTGTGTGTGTATTTCTTATTTTAATAAATATATTTAAAAAATATATACATAACATATATATATACAATTTAGTTTTTTAAGTTTTGTTGAAGAAATAGTTATATGTTATGCTTTATATTTTTATGTTAAAATATATCTTTAAATGATACAAATTAATATATAATAAAATTGTAAATCTTAATTATTGACTTATATTTTCTAATTCTGCATGCATTATCACGGGAATCGAATTCTTTCAAAAATGCTCTACTGTGTGGCACGCTGAGCCATATTGGTAGGTTGGCTTGGCACGTTCACGGCTAAAAGGTCACCGACCCCTGGTTTATACGATAATAAATTCTACACTTTAACATCTACTACAAGTGCTTATATCCTTAGCTCTTTTACGAAGTCATCATATCCATCGTTTATTGAACAGATGTATATCTACGCTGATATATATCTATATATATTTTATATTTAGTTTGGCATTAATTCTAATCTATAGAATTATAGAAATATACTGTAAAGCAGCCATTACAGTTGCTCCTAACGTAAAACCGGCAAACCTCTCAATGTGAGGAGATTCTTTTAGTTTTCTTCTTCTCAGCAAATCACAAAATGTCAGGTACAGCAAAGAACCACACACGATAGCTTTTGAGCAACCGCTGATGATTGGCGATACATTCGCTAACGTGTGGCACAACATGGCGAGAGTAATGCCAAATGGCGACATGACACACAATATAACGACGTAAGCCATCATAGGCATTAACTCTTCACTTTGAGCCAAACCAACCCAACCCACGATGAAAACAAGTACAGATTGTTGTAGGCAGGTCACTAGCAACGTTGTCCAAGGAGAGGACTGTGTTAAAAGTCCAATGGTAGTGCCTTGAAAGATAGCATAGAGAGACAAGGCAAGCACCAACAGGATGTTGCTCGTGGAAGTGGTCACTGGTGACGACAAATCTTGTAGGTGTTGGACGATGGCGATATTTCCGTTGTTGGTAATCATGACTGGTGCCGGTAGGACTGCCACAGGTTCTGTATTTCTTAGATCTGCAGTGTTCGTAACGCTACCATAGTTAGGCAAAGGTTGGGCTAGTATAGAAGACCGGAGAAGATTTGTACTTGACGCTTGATTAGTGATTCTACAAAAGGTAATGTATTAGTGAGCAAATGTAGTATATTAAATCAACAACAATGTAAAAAAAAATATACGAGACGTGTCCGGAAAACTAAGTACCGTTTTGTTCTACTGCAACTATAGTGGTAGTTCTGCAGTTCAACACTTGAACACACGTGTATCTTGTTGATTAACTGTACAACGCCTCCATCATAGCCGGAATGTGTTGTTTTTATACTTGTGAATGAGCGTTTAAATGTTTAAGACGATTGCCAATCCCGCCGACTGTGAAATGCGTAATGTAACAAGTTTTTGATATGCAAGGAATGTTAAGCCAGTTGAAATTCATCTTCAACTTGTAGAGATTTACGGGGGTAGTGTAATGAATGATGGAATAGGGAGAAAGTGGGTTTGACAATTCAATGATGGGCTCACCAATGCTAATGCTGAAGCACGGAGTGGCCGACCTTCTGTTGTCCAAGATTGGCTTGGTTGAAAAAGTGAATGAGAAAATTTGTGAAATCAGACGGTTCATCATAAAATTGCTTTGTAATGAGTTTCCACAAATTTCAAAAACTGTTCACTGGTGGCGTCTTTCTCTAAAGAGAGTAGAGTTTCCCCAGGTGAAGAATGCGTAGAAAATGTTGGCAACTATGCAGATAAATAGTTTCCAAAATGCTCTTTTATGAAAAAATAGATTTTGTCTTGGAAAAAAAAAATATTTTCTATATATAAAATGGTACTTACTTTCCGAATACGTCTCGTACATGATAAGAAAAGCATAATTAAGGTAATATATAATCTAGTTTAGACCATTTTAATACCATCCTCTTAATACTATCGACCAATTTCGCAAATGACGTCACTAACTCAAAAAAATATCTTCAAATAGTTTCATAGTTAATATTATAGTGTTCGAACATGCACAGAAAGGGTCTCCAATACCGGCTGAATTCGTGGAATTTTTTGATTTGACGAAATTGTTCATAAGTGCCCTAATTTTTATTCCTCACTTAAAAGTTGAAACTTAAAAATTTTTACTTGCAATATTGTTACTAGATGATAGGCGTTGCCCAGAGTCCCCGCTGTAAACTGTACGACTCCAACGAAGAAATGGACGCCATTCATTTGGCACGCGGCATTGTACTCCCCTTTGGATCCACGTGGAGCAGATATTGGGAGGCAAGACACAAAATGTGTGATTTATAAACTATACTGTGGACTTGTGTCTTCTTTCTGTTTTTTTTTTTTGTTAATTTTTTTTTTCACATTTGGTTACAGTTATCTTGCAATCCACCATTGGAAATAAAAAATATTGTTACTAGTGTAGTACTATTTATATCAGGGGGGGGCAAACAGCAGACCTCTGGCCACATGAAGCCCTCCTAATTAGTCAGAAAACCAAAATGACAGAAAATATTCTCTATACTTGAGTCAACATATATTTGTGAGCAAAATTCTCATTCAAGGATCAACAAGAACAAATATTGATGCAAGTTGGCTGACACATAAATTTACAGGCTATGATAAGAAATCCAACAAGTAATCTCATTCCTGATTTTTAAAAAAATTGTACAAAAGTATGATAGGATACATCTGTCTCCTTAAAATGATGCTAAAATTAAACATGTTAACACAATAAATACATTGCATAAAAAATTGTTCCTATTTTATTTAACTTACATTGATTGATTTTTATGGTACAATTTACACCCTTTTGGTGATGTCGAGCTATGAATGCAATATGTTTTAAAAGATGTGCGCCCCGGTATCTTTTCTGCTTCCCTAATGTAGCGCTGGATACGAAATAATTGACCCCCCCCCCCCCGGTTTATATCACTTCTGTACTTATTCATTATCCAAGTGATTGCTGACTTATTATACATGCATTTGACCTAAATCAAGGATCTACCTACAATCAGCACCAATCCTGCCCACCAATTTTATTTTGATTGCACTGAAACATTTAAAACATTTAGAATATAAGCAAATAAAGAAAACAATTTAGAAACACAATAACTGTGGCATACATAAGGAAACCGAACATTTTAACTAAAATTTAATGATTTGAGATTTATCCCAAAACTTACAATAATTGATATACTTAGGCTCACATTCCAACAAATGTCACATTCCAAAAGTCTGATGAGAATTGTCGTTGATGTCGGATTACTTAGAATAACAGTAAAAGTGTTGATTTTGTTTCTGATACCATCTGATCCGTGGTATCAGATCAAGGCTCACAAAATTCATCGTGGTAAGAGGCTAGTTTTACGTCCGTCGTTAACCACAGCTTTGAGCACCATGCAGATGATAGAACGATTTGGCTCTGTTCCACCCCAATTTTGAGGGAGAACTTCCTGACGGGTGATCAAGAGGCCATCTTCCATTAACTTCACCAAAGGACTTGTAACATAACGAATATTTAGAAAGCCTCAGAGACGGATTTAGGCTCGATGGCATTCTAGGCCCAAGTTAATTTGAAGCCCTTATATATAATACTAATAACTGAACTGAACTCTCTGTCGCAACAGCCTATGAGGGCCAAGGCCTACTATGCCTATCTCAGTTTGTGTGGCCTTAGGCGCTGGGGTGCATGTGCAGATATTTCGGTCAAGTGGTCAATCTGACGTGAAATCCCCAGTGTTCAATTCCCAAGCAAGCTTGATATTCATTTATCGACCCACTGAAAGAATGAAAGACTGAATCGACCTTCCCCAGAATGGGATTATAATAACGCGAATAATAATAATGGATTCGAATTGAATTTAGGCATCAATTACATAAAACTATAAAAGTTTTATGCGAGATTTAAAATAAAATAATAAAGTTTTTGAGTACCCGGACAAAGGAATAATTAAATATGGTGAATTAATATTTTATGTTACAATGATGAGCAAACAAACGCAACATTTAGATTTCTTAAGAAATATTTATGAAAAAACGTCACGTCAATTGGTAAATGCTACACTTAACAAAAAACTTTTTTTTGTACCTCTTTGTTAAATATTTTAGATTTTACTACTTAGACGCGCGATTAACGATTTAAAAAAATAATTCTACCATTTTAATGTTGACATCTTGAGGTTTTCAAAGCAAGGAAAGAGAGAAGCATTGAAATTCAGTCTTGCAGTTTATAAAAAACAAAATTGATTTAAAATTTTTGCTGCCTCTAAAAATTTGCCCCCTAGGCCCGAGCCTCTCGGGCTTAAGCCTAAATTCAATACTGGATCCCCACGCACTGTACATTTACAAACATCCCTGTCTTCTCGATTCAAATCCAGACCTTACGGTATAGCAGTCAGGGTCACTAACCACTACACCGGAAGGGCGGATGGTAATAGAGGTATTTCGTTGGTATTACACGTTTTCATTTTTTTATGCGATCCTTCACATTTTTTTTATAAAAGTACATGAAAGTAAGACTAAGCAAAATGTATTTGTAGTATAAATATACCCAGAGTAATCCACTGAAAGCCTATTCTTCTCCAGACCGAAGAGAGTCTGTTCAGGGTTGTCGGCCTTGAAAGTTCGACTGCACTCGGTGTGTCGCTTGGCGCAGCTGCAGAACCTCACCCTCGGCTCGCTGCTCTTGTTCCTGCGTCGACAGTGGTAGAGGATGTAGTGAAGAGCCTCCTCCACGGCGAAAGTGGCGAAGAAGCCGCAAAGAATGACAAATTCTGGGATTGGAAACTCTTCTTTGTGATCGGCCTCTCCAGTGGGGCTGTCTGCTGCATAAAAAGGAACAATTTAATGACCTTGGGTGAAAAAAATATTAGAGAGTTTACGAGATTTTTAAGCCATCTGTCTCGATTCAGAGAACAATTTTTCAAAAATTGATTTTCAGAAGAATTTTATTGTTTTATAGAACATAAATCCCACAAAAAAAGATTGTAGTAATAATTATTAAATAAATAACATGTATCACCCATTTTTTTGAAAAAAATATTCTTTTTTATAACATTTTAACAAATAAATAAATAAAAATTCAATGTTAAGAAAAATAGCATAAATAAAAATACGTTGAACATAATGTACACTCATGGACAAAAAAAATTAGCGCACCAAGAAATAATTGCCGGATAGTAACGAAACTTGGCATGAAGGTACATGTCGAGGAGATTTGCAAATGATTAGAAATGCAGCGTGATTGCGCATTACGTATAGCCGGTAGAGGATGTTTAACGTCGTTCTCCATGGAGTAACCAAAGCTTGGTAACCAAAGCTTATTGGAGTGTGCTGAATCGTTTACAAAGGAAGAGCTGAGGTAGACATGCACTTACGCCATTTCCGAAGACAATATGAGCAGCTGTCGCAGTTTGAGAGGGGGAGAATCATCGGCATGACGGAAGCTGGGTGGTCAACTAGGAGAGTAGCTAGTCAATTAGGCCGCTCTGATTGTGTCGTGAGGAGGTGCTGGGACCAGTGGATCCGAGAGATGTTATTTACATGAAGATCAGGCTCAGGGCAATCTCGTCAGACCAGTCGTCGATAAGACCGCCACATCGTAAGAAATGCACGCATACAGCCAACTGCTTCATTGGCCGCCATCCAGGCACAGGTAGCACATTCACAGGTAGCATATTCACTAGGGACCCCTGTGTCTTCTCGAACCATACGAAAGCGCCTGGTCGGGAACAGGCCATACGGGATTCCGGCGCCCATTACGTGTGCTGCCCTTAACGCCCACACATCGACGCCTTCGTTTGGAGCGGTGCCGCGCAAGAGGAAACTGGACTGCTGCGGAATGGAACCAGGTCGTGTTTAGCGACGAATGCAAATTCAATCTTAGCAGTGATGACAATCGTGTTCGTGTGTGGAGACCTCGTAGTGAACGCCTCAATCCTGCCTTTTTTTTTACAGCGACACACCGCTCTCACAGCTGGTGTGATGGTATGGGGTGTCATTGCTTACAATACACGGTCACCCCTAGTATTGATCGGTAGCAGCACGGAAGTCCAGCGATATGTCCATGACATCCTGCTACCGCATGTGTGGTCACTCATGCAACGGCTCCCAGGAGCCATTTTTCAACAAGACAATGCTCGGCCTCACACGGCAAGGGTATCACAAGACCTTCTCCGCACTATTACTACCTTTCCTTGGCCTGCCCGATAACCAGATTTATCTCCAATCGAGCCTATCTGGGATCATTTGGGTCGGCGAGTTGGGCATCCCCCGAGTTTGAACGAACTAGAGGTAAGGTTACAATCAAATACGGAACGAAATGTCTCACGACACTATATACAGAACTTTTATGGCTCAATGCCCGATCGTATCGCATCGTGCATTCGTGCTAGAGGGCGTTCAACAGGGTATTAAATCCTCCGTTGTCTTGCCTTTTTCTCTGAAATAAATAATTCTTTTTCTTTGATTTTATAATCATTTACTTATATCAAAGTAGTCATTACATATGTACAATTTCGTTTCATTTTGAAGACCTCTTCTTGGTGCGCTAATTTTTTTGTTCATGAGTGTAATTTTAATTTCGTTGAAATACTTCTTGATCCACCTGAAGGGTCACAAACCGTAGAATAAAAAATATTTTAAGAAATAAGTGTTTTTATCAGCATTCAAATTGTTTGTAATTAATGATTTTTCGTCAAAATTACGTTATGCTCTAAGCTTAAAATGGCTGTAAAACATTATCAAATGTAACTATTTCAAACCTGCTATTAGTTACACCCTGAAGGGCTCATAATATATATGTAACAATTTGATTGGATTGTTGTGGAGATATCCCGTTTTTCGTGAAACGAATTATTCCAACAATTTTATTCTTCAAAAAATTCGATTAAAAACAATTTTTATACATTAGATGGAGTAAATATTAGAAAAACAACTTGAGATTCTCCAGTTGTATATATTACTCCGTCTTCTTCCTTAATACTTAGATTTCTTCTCCCCTCCCAACAATTCTAACACTTAACACCTAAAAAATACCTTTTCAACCTAATCAGGTACCTCAATGTTAAAGTCGATCATTAGAATAATATTATTACAATTATTCTATAAAAGATGTGTTGTGCAAAATGATGAGTAAGACAGAGAGTTAAAATCATGGTATGAATGTTAGAAAAATAAAGTACCATCTTAGATAATGTACACTGGCCTCCAAAAGTTAAGGAACAACATGTTTTTCGAAGCTCACCGTAAAAATAATGACAGTAACAATAAAATTTATAGTTTATATAAATGATAAAAACGATCTCTATACATATTTATGCAAAAACAATAGCTACTATTTTTTTTAATAGGAAAGAACAGATTTCTATGAGCGAGAGAGAAAAATATGCATATATCAGGCTTTCATAATTACGCGTGTAACTTTTGTTGATTTACAACTTTTGTTAGCAGATTTGTTGACAATAGGCAGTGGGGACTCGAAATGTCTGAGAAAAGCCGTTTGCACGATTCCTTAAGGTGGAGGGCGGTTGGATAGATGGAAATGGGTTTGTCACAGTCTGATGCTGCTAGGCGTCTTAATTGTCTCGTAATGTGGTCTCTGGAATCAATATCAAACCAAAGCATCTGTGTCCAGAAGATATGTTCCAGGCCGACAACGAGCTACAACACTTGCAGGAGACCGTTTTATCACTCTTTCGGCCCGAAGGAGTAGGAGTTCTGTGCCGCAACTTGTTGCAGACCACTCTGTAGCATCAGAGAGAAGAATATCTGCTAGTACGGTGCGAAGGCGTCTTCACAATTCAGGTCTCTATGCAAAGCGACCAGTTGTGTGTGTACCCCTCAACAGACGACAGCGAAGGGCTCGCTTATCTTGGGCAAGAGAACACGTTTCCTGGACCAGATAGCGATAGGCTTCTGTACTCTTTACAGACGAGTCCAGATTCCCACTGGAGAGCGATTCAGGACGTCTGCTCATCTAGAGGGAATGAAGCACCAGATACCATCAATCCAACACTGTTGAAAGACACAGTTACCGAGATGTTGGAATAATAGTTTGGGCAGGGATCTCACTCGGTGCAAACTGACATGCATGTGTTCCAGGGAGGAACTTTGACTGGTGTGAGATATCGGGATGAGATCCTTGATCCATATGTCCTCCCATTTGCCGGTGCAATTGGCGATGATTTCATTCTGATGGATGATAATGCACGACCTCACCAAGTTGTAATTGTTGAGGGTCTTAGTTTTGTGCGAATAGAATGGCCAGCTCGATCTCCAGACTTAAATCCGATAGAGAATCTGTGGGACTATCTTGATAGACAGGTTGCTGCTTTAAGTCCTACTCCAAGGTCCTTAAGGGAGCTGGAACAAAGCTTACTCCGTGTCTGTTCTTCGCTTTCCATTTGAGTAACCGACAACTTAGTTGACAGCATGGAAATTCGATGCCGCCAAAGCATTCAAGCTAGGGGTGGGCATATCCCTTATTTGGCCTTACCCTTATTAAAACCTATTTTTGTTATGCTCCTATGACATTTTACCACATAAAACTGTGATTATTATTTTTTCCAAGAATGGACTTTTCCAACGAGATTGCCTTTTTCTGTTGTAAATCATTTTTGAATTTTTGTTATGTAAACTTCTATCTTTCAGTCAATAGATAACTGTTTTGTGCACATGTCATCCAAATTTGATTTTTCCACATTCATGCATTAGAAAATAAGGCGCATAAAACCGGTTGTTCCTTAACTTTTGGGGGCCAGTGTATTAACTTAGATAATGTATGGGTGTATTACAAGGTCGCACTGTAAATTAACGCGAGGATTATTGGTGATGGAATAATGATCAAATGATGAAGATAACACTTGAGCTGACCTCCCTACTTTCTTAACTTCCACATCATACCAGCATTAGGACTTTGATCCACGACAGATTCGACGTGCATCAGTTTCTGTACCCAGGGGATTTCAGTGGCATCGAGATTCGAACACGAGGCTCGATAGTGCCTGTCACGAGTTCATGCCCATGGCTAAGCTACCACAGTTACAAAAATTTGTTTTGAAATTTCTATAGTTCTAGAATTTCTGAGAGATATTAGAACTCTAATTCAGGGTCTGTTCTAAAAGTAGTAAGACTCATTTTTTTTTTAAAAAAATTATTCATGACAATAGTACAAATGCTTAGAATTTTTCAATGTAGCACTCTTCCGTTACTATACACTTCTGCCAACAAGTTTTCCAGTTTTCGTGCGCCTCCAGGAACGCCTGGAGCGGAATGCTGTTTAGTTCACTCCTCACGGTCTTTTGAACCCCCTCTATCGATCCCTGATGCTTCCTCTTGAGCCTCAATTTTATTCTTGGGAACAGAAAAAAGTCTGTCGTAGCTTTAAGGTATCCGACTATGTTCGGAACCGTGATTTTGCAACAGCGTATAAATGGATACTATTTATGATATGTAGTGTCACTTAGTTTAGAAAATGTATATAAAATTGTTTTAAGAATAGTATTACAATAAAAAATTATTTAAGTACAACATTTTGATAAAAAGAACATAGAATGACCCATTTTCAAAATATTCTCCTTTTGTGAAATAATGCTTCTATTATAATAATATTTTATCTGTATATCTCTCAGACCTCTGTACAGAGGCTCAACTAGAATTTTTGTAATATATAGCTTAGAAGTGGGTTTATCCATGTTTTAATACAACAGAGGGGAGAAATTTTAAGAAAAAAACGCCGGTAATTATTTCAATGGGTTGTAACTCAGAAAATAATGTGAATTTTTCAAAATTCATAGTTGAGCCTCTGTACAGAGGTCTGAGCTATATACAGGCAAAATATTATAATAAAAGCATTTTTCACAAAAGGAGATTTTGAAAAAAGGTTATTCTAAGTTAATTTTTTGCCGAAATATTGTATTTAAATAATTTCTTTTTGTCAAAATGTCCTTAAAACAATTTTATACATATATTCTAATCTAAGTGACACTAAATATCATGAAAATTATCCAGTTATGAGCTTTTTTAAAATCACTGTTCCGAAAGTAGTTGGATACCTTAACTTAAAGCTTAAGAATTCAAAATGGCCAATGGGTGGGATCCCATTAGAGCTGCATTTAAATATAAGACCATTATCAGCCAATGAGAAATCCCATTGATTCATTTCTGAGTGATATTTTCTTAATGTTAATCTTTAACGTAACTCATATTTAACTTTTCTATATTTAAATTTCTCCACTTATCAGAAGATAAAAAGACATTGTGTTTTTATTTAAGTGAAAAAAAGAAGACGATAGGCTAAATATGGCAGATGATATACAAACAATAGAAAATGAAAAAAAAGAGATATCTTGAAAAAATGTCTAGATAAAAGGGAAGATAATTATTTTAGTTGTTATAAGGAGTGTTGATAAGGAATGACGTCTGAAAATCTACATTAGAAAGGTTTTTGTTATAAATGTTATGCACGCAACACGTTTTAAAAACATAAATGTAAAAAGTAGTAAAAACTTAATCATTTAAAATAAAAATAACAAGTAATATAAAAAAAAAATTAAAGACAATTCCTACTTAATTCGACAAAGAAAAATATTATTTTAGTTACTTTTTATTAAATAATTACAATTATTATAAATATGTATATACATATGACAAATCCCAATATTAAGTGGCAAAATAAAGTGCGATTTTCCGTTTTCCTTTCTATATATGGTGTTGGACTATTACTTTTGTTTGTGTGTGACTATTTATTCATTCATAAGTAACACTCACAGAAATTAGGCCATCCCAGGCAGGATTCGAATCTTCGACCTTTCGATTAGAAGTCCAACGTGCTATCCATTGCGTTACAGGAACACAACGAGCAATTTTCCTTTTTAAATAGGGTGTTGGACTATTATTTTTCTCTGTTACTATTTATTCATTAATTAAGTTCAAGTAATGAATTAATATTTGAAAAGACTGTGTATTAACATCAAGCCTCACCCACTAGAAGTTTTAAAAAATGTATTTGAAGTTGAATAGATGAATAGAAAGCATTTTATTAAAGATTTAAAAGTTGAACAATATATATATATATATATAGGGAGATTGTGAACTAATAGTAGGAATTGAAAATACATATAAGGTCTGTTAAAAGAGTATTATATTTCTGTCTAGAAAAATCTTTTATACTAGATAGGAATTTTAATTAAATTCTAATTAGGCCCCTAGCGCTTTCCAAATTATCCCAGCATTCTTTCCACTGCCAAAAAATTTTTGGAAGGCTTATCTTCAAATAGGATTCAACTCATCCGTAACGTTCTTTCTTATCTCATCTCTACTCTGAAAACGGGATTTTTTCAATGGTATTTTCCCTTAGGGAAATAGCCAAAAGTCGCAAGAAGACAAGGTTCAGCGTTGATACAGTCCAATAGTGTCTATGAAAGTGCAAGATGGATTTCTTTCTCTTCCATCGACAGAAGTTTGGGAACAAACTTTGCTGCCGTTTTGCGCATGATCACACAAAACTGCACGTGGGGAGAACCTATACTGATCTCTAATTGTCCAGCAATCTCTCGTGAGGTCAAACGTCGATCTTTCATTACCAGATGTTCCTCCATTTCAACAGCAGTTGTATTTCGAGCGGTTTGTGACTTCCCAAAATGCTGGTCACTCTGTACCGACACACGCGACCACTTGTGAATCATTTAAACCCCTCTTTAATTTGTGTGACCCCCCCATAGCATTGTCTCCAAACACTTGCTGCAACTTGAGAATTGCTTCACTCAGAAAATCACCAACCTTTTGATGATGAAAAAAAATGCAGTACCTGTGCTCAAGTCGTTCAGTCATTTTGACAGAAATAAAAACTCGACGAACGCATACGAGTACCTCATTCGACTACCGGCAGAAAATGACTGATACACTGGAACGAAGGGAAAAAATCCAAGCATGTGCATAATGATGTTACCTCCCACTGTGCTCTCAATGGCGTCGTTTTAGAGTTTCTACTGTGTGCGGGAAACTTCAAGGTCGGATTCTTTTGAACAGACCTTGTCTATACGTTTTCCAATAGCAGAATACTGAAAACAAACTCTAACGAAACGAGTTCCGATTGATTGATTTGATTGTTTATTAAGATCGTACTTTGAAGTTACATGGGCCCTGGTAATCTAGTGGTTATGTTCCCGAACTCGCAGTCAATGTGTCATTAGTACAAGCCTAGTGCCATCACGTTGCGGGTCTGACTCAAGTTAAACTTCTTGAGGCTCAAATTTCTCCAGTTGGCTTAGTTTGGACGGAGAGATGCTGGCTCAAGTGTCATCCTTCTCATTTGATAGACGTTCAAAATTACGAGGTCAATCTCCAACAGCCCTCGTGTAGCTTTATCGCGCGATGTTAATAAACAAAACTTAAATTTATATCTATACGAGGATTATTGGCGAGTATTTTCGTATGTGTGTGTGTGTATCAACCCAGGTGATGAAGACGACTCCCAAACAGCAACTCCGGTCACCAACGTTTGAACCTCACTAACATTTAACGTGCAGGAGCTTTTTAAATGAAAGTTTTTTTTTATCGGAACCAAGACTCCACCAGAATAATCCACTGAGTCCACAACCCTGACAATTTGACTACCAAAGCGACAAAATGTGTCCAAATTCAACACTATCTGTTTTTTCTTTCTTTCGTTTTTTAGGACTCGACGGGAGTATGCGAGTTCCGTTATCATGTTTAAAAGGGGGTGTTTCCAAGACTTCGAAGATCGGGCACAGTCACCGACTTAATGATCAAAGAAATGTAGCGAGAGCTGTTCAGATTACTGACGAGTGGCCGCGGTAGCCGAGTGGTATAGGTATCGGACCGTAGCTTGCCTTGTCACGAGTTCGAGCCCAGTACCACTAAATACCCGCCATGTAGGGCAGCGATGCACGTTAAATCTGTCTAGAGCTGAAACGTCCTCCCGTTGGTGTGGTAGTTAGGAGAGGGGGTGCCAGCTCAGGTGTCGTCCACGTCACTTGACCATGGTTCAAAATTACGTGGTCCGTCGCCAAAAGCCCTCGTGTAGCTAAACAGTGCGACGTTAATAATCAATCAGATTACTGACGAAGGCCATGTAAGCCTAGTGGTTATGGTCACGAACTCGTGGTTCGAGTGTCCTCGTGCTTCTGAAGACTTGCCGGTGCACATTAAAACTGTCATTGCCACCCGTTTTCGTGATATGGTAATTTGGAAAAGGGGGTGCCATCTCAGTTGTCGATTTCGTCACTTGACCGAGGTTCCAAATTAAGAGGTCCGTCAGTAATAGCCCCCGTGTTGCTATATAGGGTGATGTTAATAAACATACTCACACTCAAGAGGAGCATAATTTATACCTGCACTTACCTAAATGCTTCTGATGATCGTTCTGTTCAAATTGCTCCCTTGATTCGGGCATGAGGATGAGTAGACAGACAGACATAAAGACCCCTCCTCCCATATGCAAGAAAAAGGACAGGACTCTGTTCCTCTGACCGGTGAAGTGTCCACTCACCGTAAAACGACCAAACAACCTCAAACCGATGAAGGGGAGAAGGCCGGCCAAGAAGTTGCACAGCAGCAGGATCAAAAGAGTGAAGAGTTGCACATAAAAGTTCTCCATTTTCAGAGCCGGGAATCTTCAAAATTGTGTTGATGAATCCCTAAAATAATATATTAAAATCTCTATTTATAAAAGGAAGAATTAAGTGTGAATATGAAGTGTATAGCGAATGAAAAGACATGTTTAAAATTTGGTTCGTTGAAACTATGGATGATCATAGCGTGTACCTTGAAGATGTATTTAAAAATTCAATGCCGAAGCGATTTTTGGTACACTGGCAAGCTCTAATTATTAAACACGATTTTAATTTTTTCACCATTAAACCTCATTAAGTCTGGGAAACTATACTTCCCATCAACTTTATTTAATGTTGATGGGAAGGTGTTTTCCATCCGATGATTTGTGCCACTAGAGCATTTTAGCTAGTATTACAACCAATTTCGGGATTTTCAAGTCGTAAAGGCAATGGCCAAACTGTAAATTTCCTTAGCAGGAAAACTATTCCACATAATGTACGATTGACTTAAGTGGGGAGCCATATGTCAAATTAAAAAGAAACAACTAGACATTGCGGTTTGTGTTCTAAAGGGATTGAGAAGAAAGCAAGACACGTTTGTGTAATTTGCAATGTCCCATTTTGAGTTGATTTCTATTTTGTAAAACTTTCTGCGCATAATTATGTATAAACTCTTAAATCTTTGAACACAAAATACAGTGAAACCTGTTTTTTGTCTCACAAAAAAGGTTTTATTGTATTTTTCGTGTGATTTTATTTTTGTGCGATTTTATATTGTTCTTTTTTTTTTTCGAACTTTTTTTTATGCGGTATATGAATTTCAACGGCTTTGGCTCCACTGTAGTGTTTTCTGTCAATCTATACACACTTCCAGACGTTTTGTTCATTTGTTATAAACAGTCTCCCGACTATGCACGTTCCATTGCTTTCTGTCAACGCGCTAGCAGCATGTGCTGGATTGACGACGAAACTCTCAATGAAAGAGACATTATCAATAATTTTATTGATTATGAAGCCGGACAAGAAGAACTGGATTCTGTGAGAGCCTATAAAATATATACAAAGAGAGATCTATAGCTTTCTAACAAATCAGAAACGCAATTTCTCAAAGCAGATACCAATTCCGAAAGGAGTTGGAAATTCCAAAAAGAGCTTCGATCATGCGTATCTGGTTATCGTGATGCTTACAAGCAACTAACTAACCAGCAGTCGTAGCAAAAACTTAGCACTTGCTTTTTATGGTACCAAAAATAAATCAAGTGAAATTGTATCTTCAAGTGACGAAATCACAGGAAGATGATCGCTTTAGATTATACGACGCGAGTAGCAGTGAATTTTGAAAACTTCTCTATGCATACAATAAGAAATTAAATGTTGCCATGTGTAATTTAATTATTTGTTTTGTTTGGAAACACTTTCTCATAAATTTCGTATTGCGATCCCTATACGCCGTTTAAAAAAATTGTTTTTTTTCTGTAGTATGTCGACAAAGTTGTTTGTTATACACAAGAACTTTTCAAATTTTTGAATATTTTTTTGTGTAATTTCTTTTTATGCTGTCCCTATCTACCGCATAAAAACTGGTTTTATTGTATATCTAATTTATAATTCCTCCTATAGATCTTAGTATTAGCAAATTATATTTTATAAATATCATTTTAAACTACATAAAAAGAAATGTATAACATAAAATGTCCAACCTTTAAATAGCTCCCAAAAGGCAGTGGTAACTTGCTTCCCACCAAAAATATTGTCTTAAAAAACAAGTTAATGTTATATAAAGGGTTTAATGAATTTCTTTTTATAAATCAATCCCAACCTAAAGAAATATTTTAACATAACACTACGGGGAGAAAAAGCCATACAAAGGGTTACGGGATCCAATTTATTTAAGGTTGTTTTCGGTAAAAGTCCGAGAGCTTGAACTAAACGCGAAGCACATTTTCAGACAGAAAAATGCCTCAATTTCCATGGAAATTTGTAAAATTATAGCTCGTATCCCTGTTAACAATATAGTGTTTTTAAAAATTTCAAAATATTTCATGAATACTTTCTTTTTTATTTTAATACGGGAAGGCATAGCCTATTTAACATTACGGTATAGGAGAAAAAAGGCAAAACACATTTTGTACGAGAAAAAAATGAATCAACTCTGTTAAAAATGGGAAGTATGATAAAAAATGCTGCTCTCTAAAGGATAGTGAAGCCAAAATATCAAATTAATTTTTCATTTCTTTTATATCTGAAAAAAATGTTTCAAATTCGCGGGTCCTATTCTTTAACATTAACCGAAAACAGCCTTAAGTTTCTTTCAAACACCTGTTCCAAACAAAGCTGTGCAAAGCGGCTTCATGCATCTTTAAATAAAATCATTCGATGCCGCAATTTTTAATAGAGATCGGCATACTTTTTACCAGATGTTTATGTTTTCGCATATTTTAACCAGGGAGCGGTCGCTCGGGGCACAGAGTCAGCCTAGGCTCTCGAAATCTTTGATTCTGTGAAAGCTGTTTGCTACCACTGACCTTATCAGTGTCCTATATGTAAGTCTTCATGGAACTGAAATGTATTTGTCACATTTCTCCATTTTTTTGGAAGTGTCAAACGATTTTTACAATTTTAAGGTACTTGGGGTTACTGTATTCCCTACGCGAC
>BMAV01008833.1:6548-25187 GCA_019973955.1 Trichonephila inaurata madagascariensis | reverse complement strand
TTCCTGATATTTGCATACGCATGACGTTTCTACTGACTTACGTGTTCACTGTATTGATCTCCAGACCTCCTTTTCTGCAATTTCGTGGCTATCTGCTAAATTTTTACATTGTTGCTTAAGTTTTGCACACCAGTGTACAATAACTTGAACGAAATATGTCAGTTTTTCCTGCAAATATCATTCCTGTAACGAAAGCTAAAAGTGTCTGCGATTGTGATTATTAAAGTCACGCACATTTGAAACATTTTAGTTCAATTTGATTGTCTTTTCTCAAATTATCAAAGAAAGAATTAAAGTACTCAAAAATAGGTAAGAATACATTCTCTTTAAATTATTCATTAGAATTACGATTTTCATTGTGTACAGTAAATAATATTATAGAAAAAGAATTGAGGTGATCTCGTCATCTCGCGCGATCACTAACGTTAGTATTGAGTGCGTGACATCATTACCGGCTTAAATAGGGATCTGGTATTTTAGCATGATCTGGAACAGCTCCAAAAAATATCTAGACTTTTTCAGCTAGATATTTAAAAATTTTAGGTCGGTTAACATGGACTTGTTACAGATGTCACGTGTTCTTAATTTCGGTTTTTCCTTTGACATAAAGATAAAAAAAAGGTTACTTACGAATTAAAGCGTCGAAAATTTTGTCAAAACAAGACATCACCAAATGTTGCTATATAGAGCCGATAGTGAAAACCGTTCCCGCGCAGGTTCGAACACAGTTATAATAGCAACGATGATAGAATTTGGCGAAATTGGTTAACGATGTATAATACGTAAGTACCAAAAAAGTCAAGGAATTCTCTAATATAGCTAGAGTTACGCGTCATTTTGAACACATATTTCGAAAAATCCCACGATTATAATAATAATAAATTTCGATGTTTTGGTCACTATTAGGGCACAGTTGAACCGGTTTTTGTGCGGTAGATAGGGACATCATAAAAATAAATGCCCCACAAAATTTTCAAAAATTTCATAAATTCTTACATATAACAAACTAATTCGAGGAAATAGTACAGAGGTTTTTTTTGCATTAAATAGGAACCGCATAAAAAAAGTCGCATTTATAAAATATGCCAATTATTTACGAAATTTATGTAAGAGTGCTCTCATAACAAAATAAATAATTAAATATTATCATGAAAACATTTTTAAAACATATAGTTTCTCGTTGTATACACGGGTAATTTTTCACACAAAATGCACTTACATAATTCATTGCTACTCGTCCTGATCCAAAGCCCTATGATGAATAAGTTTAAAATCGCTTTCGTCACTTGAAGGTACAATTTCAATTGATTTATTTTTTGGCAACATAAAGTAAAATATTAGTTTTTGTGACGAAGGTCGGGTGGTCAGTTGCTTGTAAATGTCGCGATAACCAGATATGCATGATTGAAGCTCTTTTTGGAATTTTGCACTCCTTTCTTAATTGGTAACTATTTTAAGAAAATGCTTTTCCAACTTGTTGGAAAGCTGGATTCTTGCATATTTTTATCCGCTGTCAAAGAATCCGGTTCTGCTTATCCGTCTTCATAATCTATCAAATTATTGATAATGTCAATGTCATTTAAAGTTTCGTCTTCAATCAAGCGCGGGCTGCTGGAGTGTTGAGAGAAAGCAACTGAATGCGCATTGTCGGGAGACTGTTTATAACAAATGAACAGAGCGTCTTGAAGTGTCTACATTTCAGTGGCGTAACGTACAGCCCCGCGTCACGTGAGGGGGGTGCAGGACTCAAGGGGCCCAAGGCCTGACTAACGCTAAATACGTATTTACCAAATTTATAAAATATTAAATGCAAAACCTGACTTTCGGGGGGAGGGTAACATTCTCCGTTACACCATTGGTAAATAGATAGAAAACATTACAGTGGCGCCAAAGCCATTGAAATTGATATACCGCATAAAAAAGATCACACAGAAAAAATCGCATAAAACACATCGCACAAAAATAAAATCGCATAAAAAAAGGACCGCCCAAATACAGGCTCTACTGTATTGTGTTTTAGAGCTAGCTAAAAAAATTTCTTAGTTTTTAAAACTACGTAGAAAAATTTTAAACCTACAGCTAAAAATATTAAACTATATTGTAAATTAATTACAAATAGTAGTAAAATTAGCAAGATGTCTATATTATATTTCAAAACGCAAAACTTACGTCAAAGAAGATGTGCCGTCACTTGGCTTATGAAAACGCGAGATTCACAAAGCATCTTATCGTTTCGAGGAAGGGTATAAGTAACCATCTGATGTATCGAACGGTGAAGTTGGAATATTAGCTTATATAACCATTAATAAACTGGCTCAGAGATAAAGAAGAGGGCATCTCATTAAACGATAGGTTTTTCTTTTTCTTTTATTTGCTTCTAATTTTTAGATTGAGGGTTCATGCTATAAATATTGGGTAATATTTTAAGATTGAAAAAGCGATAATGCACTATTCATTGAAAGGAGCCTCTGTGATTTACTCTTTTTTAAAAAATATCTTTGAAACCGTTGCATTTTCGGTAACTTCAGTATATATATGAGGCTTACCAGAGCTTTCCAATTTATTTTTACAAGTAAATTTGTTTATAATGTTGGCAGACATTTTTTACTCATATAAATCATAGTGGGTCTTCTATGTTATAGATGCTATGTGTCACCGAAAATAAAAATGGAATATTTTTTTTTCATTGTATTTATACACGTGGATCAGTTTAATTTTCAACTGATTTTTTGTTGTTGTTAAAAATAGCGAATTTGAATCAGTTTTTTTAATACAACAGATATAGAATGTACTTATAAAATAGATATAGTTATAAAATATTTAAAAATATCCCTGAGTGTAAGTTAAATTTCCCTTTGTTTGGAAAATCAATTTCTTGATGCATGGCGAGATTTTGGGTTTTATATTTTCTGAGTGGAATTTAAGTGATACCCTTATTAACCGTATAAAACAATTTTGAAGTTATACTCCTTATTGCACGTTTGGGAAAAAGGAGGCGGATAAATTTTTACGATGAGCGCGCATACCGTCATGGATGTGACGCATACCGTCATGGCACCGATGGGCGCGCACACCGTTGTGTCTAATATTTTAACATGCCACTTTTTTGGTGCTAGGGGACTAATATTTGGGGGATCGTAATAACTATTGTTATAAACCTTATCTGTTGGGGTGCATTTCCCTCCCTCTACAGCTTTTTAGCCAATATCTCGGCACCCGAGCCTGACAGTCCATTCGGACTTAGCTCATTCGGTCCCTCTCTATCTGCTCTTCCAGTTACGATAATTTCATATTCATAGGGCTATTTCTTCTATAGTTTTTAATTGTCTTAAATTTTTTGAACTTTTTAAATTTTCTTAAATTTACAATATCTTGGATCCTGTTCGAGTCTCCCACTTGAAATTTGAACCAACTGTTCCACTCGTCGAGACACATCCAGTCATCTACATTCCCATTGCGTAGGCATGGGGAAGGCTTAAGCACTAAATTATCATGCTCCCATGTTAATCCTATGGGGACTGGAAAAAAATTCATCTCCCATAAGGAACTGAGCTTGGGACTTAATTTTTGGAGGTCTGCCATATTTTCTTTTTAGCGCGAGCTTTTCGTGGAATTGGTCCTCTCCTACAGAGCTTCCCTAGTAATAAAGCGAATCCTATGCCACCCTTGTCGACCGCACTGGCTGGATTTGATTGTTCTCTCTATGAGCATCCTAGATTTTTTTTTCAGGACCATAGCCCCATTTCTTCACCCATACTTAACATTTTAAAATTATTTTAAAGTTTTAAATTTTTTTAAATCCCACATAGCTCCGATGATTTTTAAGCTTCGTTAATAACACTCAAACCATATGTTCTCCTCATTGAGCTCTTTCATCTGTTATAATTTGTGTGTTGATAGTGGGATTAGGGGGGCGTTATCCCTAAAATTAGTATCCCCATGTTATTCTTATGGAGTTCGATATTTTGATGACGTCACTATATTACAGAGATAGAAGGATGAAACTTTTGGGATCACCTACTACTCTGTGTATCGTTGGGATGTACGTGACCATTTACGTCACAGTTGTTCCCCCCACCAGGGGGAGTTAGTTTCATTTTCCTTTCCCGAGCTAGCGCCGCCCCATTTGCAACAACAGATTCCGGACCAGTTCGAATGGATTCCTCTTGTGCTTCCTCACAACCAGGCCGAGTTTCGAGTTGTTGGGTGCCCTGCTTGTGTTTTTTAATTGTTTTAAATGCTTTAATTATTTTAAAATGACCATAACTCGCGGGCTCTTCAGGCAAATAATTTTCTCAGGAACGATTCTTCCCACCGAGACATTCAATATGAGGTCTCATGTGTTACATTCGGTTCAGCTCATCTCCAGATACAGTCTGCCGAAAACCCCTCATGTTATTGGTCCTATTGTCCCTGTTTAAATTTATTTAAATCGTGATTATCTCGGGTTTGGCTGGTCTGATTGACTTAGCATCGTTCAATTCTGCTCGTGACTAAATCATCCTCTTCGATAACTGTACCGAATTCTTCTAAATGTGGATAATGTTTGTGGGTAACAAATTTTAAGAAAATTTAGACTGTAAACTTGATCAATTTTGAATTGGTTAGTCTGTTTTCTTATTTTTCATTTTTATTTATAAAATCCTGATGATATGTAAGTACACAAGTATGATATGCAAATGCAATGTGAATAACAAACTCTCTAATTAAAAAAAAATATCGAACAATATTACACCTTTTTTTCACACCTACAACCTTGTTTTCACAGATACGAATATCAGACTACGAATCCTGCGAATGTGCAGTATTGCTCTGCGCTGTAACAGAATAGTTTTGCCTTCCGCTTTCCTTGGATATAATTCACATATTTTATCACTTCTCTCAATTGTACGATACAACTTTTTTTATATTCACTGCTTAATTAATTTCACCGTTAGGGAGACATAAAAACGTATACTATTTTACTAGGTTGGCAATCACTGATGGGGACAATTAAAAAAAAATTCTATTAAATACCGGTATTTAAGCTTGTGAGTACCGGTATTACAAAATTGTACAAATGGCTCAAAGTACCAGTATTCGGCATCCCGGTATACCGGTATTGCAATTTTTACTCCTGAGCGCCTTTCGTTCTTGGCCCAGCATGCCCTGCTAAAGATTTTTAGAAAGATTTTAATCTTGTTACGCCAAAGAAATATAACTTCTTAAGTGCGTACATAAGTATACACACACACTATTTTATTGTGTTACAAACATATGTTTTGCAACTATTGAGGTATCAAGATATTTTTTAATAGATCTTTAAATGTTCCGTTGCACTTTCACAAAAAATAACTTCCTTATGAAGCCTAACGATATACAAGGTGTGACAATTAAATTCTTGGATTGCGCATTCCCTGACCGTTAGGCTGTGAAGGGGTCACGGTAGCCGAGTGGTATAGGTATCGGATCGTGGCTTGTCTTGTCACGAGTTCGATCCCAGCACCACTAAAGACCCGCCGTGTAGGGCAGCAACGCACGTTAAATCTGTCGAGAGCTGAAACGTCCTCCCGTTGGTGTGGTGTGGTAGTTAGGAGAGGGGGTGCCAGCTCAAGTGTCGTCCACGTCACTTGACCATGGTTCAAAATTATGTGATCCGTCGCCAAAAGCCCTCGAGTAGCTGAACAGTGCGACGTTAATATTCAATCAATCAATGAATAGGCTGTGAAGGAGTAGGAACGGAGTACCTTGACCCTTCCAATGCAGGTTACACGTTATTCTATATATCCCTCTCTATCTAGTTAACTTTTCCCCCCTTCTTGTTTGAGTAAGACGTTGTGTCGAAGTGCCGGAATCATGACAAACTTAAACATCAAGCTACGCATAAATTTGAAATTCTTCCTGGAAAAAAAAACTTCAATCAAATGCTTTGAATTGTTAAAAGAGGAGAAAAGCGACTCACTCATCACGTTATCACCGGAACTATTAGATCTGCAGACTTGAAATTAGGCAGGCATGTTCCTTTCGTTGAGTAGAGATCCATTACAAAAGGGGTTTAACGAATATCAACCTCTTAAGGGCGTTGCGGGAGCTTATGGAGCGTTATGGATACATATTTCGGTTAGACTATTAGACCTACAAAATCGAAATTTGGTAGACTCATTCCTTTCAAAGATCCGCTGTAAAAAGGGTTTTGCAAAAATTGACTTCTAAGAGACTTTGCAGGGGTTTAAAGAGAGTTAGAGATAAATATTTTCGTTTTTGAACTACTAGACCTATATACTAGAAATTTGGTAGGCCTGTTCTTTTTATAGAGTAGAGATCCTTTAAGAACGAATTTTGCGAAAATCAATATCCAAGGGCATTGGGAGGGCTTAAGGGGCCGTTATAGATAAATATTCCCGTTTTTGAACTATTAGATTTACAGGCTTGAAATTTGCTAGGCACGTTCCTTACAGGGAGTAAGAATCAGCAACAAAAGGAGTTTTGAGAAAATTTACCCCTGAAGAACGTTACGAGGATTTAAGGGGCGTTATAGATAAATAGTCTGTTTTCTCCATTGTTAGCCCTAGAAATTTGGTAGGAACATTACTTGTAGGGAATAAAGATCCGCTAAAAACGGATTTTTCAAAAATTGACCCCCAAGGGGCGTTGCGAAGGCTTAAGGGTTGTTACAGATTAACATTACAGTTTTTAAACTACAGACGTGATTTTAGTTAAGTATGTTCCTTTCATGGAGTAGAGTTCCAATAAGAATGAGTTTTGCAAAAATTGACTTTGAGAGGGGATTTGCTGGGGTGATAAAAAATAAAATTTATAAAATATTACATATATATAAAATTATATACACACATATTTTAAATATAAAACAAAAATAATATTTCTCTCAATAAAAGCTGAGTACAAGGGGGTTGTTTCATGTGTGTGGGGAAGAGGAAAAGGGAGGTTTGTAGCTCGAAACGTGTTAGTGAGCTCAGACTACTTGGACATTCCATTAATAACTGTCTTGTGTTTCGTAAGGCGACCTTAACACTAATTAAGTAACATGTAATGATATATACCCCAATAATAATTTTTGGCCCCCCATCTGGTATAATGATTAGCGACGCTGACTGACGTAAGGTCTGGCTTCAAATCTCGGAGAAAGGATGGATGTTTGTAAATTCACAGTGCCTTTGCGACATGGGGGTACTCTAAATAGTTGTCGATCTGCAAATTCTTTCATGAGGTTAGTGAAAGGAAAAGTGAGGCGGGATGCCTCTGACCACCCCCAGGATGTTCTTCAAAACTGAGGTGAAAATGAGCCAAATCGTACTGCCACCTGCATGGTCTTCAAAAGCTACGGCTAACGACAGGCCTGCAATCTAGCCCTATGCCATGATGAATTTTGTGGATCTCAATCTGACCCATCACACAGATGGCATTAACATAAAATTTTATCATATTATTATATCATATCATTATATCATATATTATTATTATATCATATATAAAATGTTAGCTTAAGAATTTGCGTTGATAATTCACAAGTGTTAAGTAAATGTTTTTCTCCTTTAAATAATGTCATCCCAATTTTTTCATCCTTGACATAAAATAACGCACCACTCTTCGTTTCTTTTGAGAGAGGATTCACCTGATAAACATTAAGACAAAAAAAATTGCGTAGATAACACACACTTACAACGCTCTACTCTCCCCCACTTGTCACTGAAGTACCTTTTCGAAAGTGATAGATACAAAGAAAGATTCGTCTACGCAATCGACAGACTTACCTTAAACCGAAATTTGAGATTAGATGCAGCTCGTCGATTTACTTTTTAGCGAAAACATCTCTTTTCTCGGAGGCGGAATCTGTAAAACAATGTAAAATTTTTAAAAAAATTTGATAATATTGTTTCTTAAATCTTACGACTAAAAACAATACAGATTCAATACATAATGCGTATAATCTTCTATTTCTTTTAATTTCAAATAGTATATTCAAAAATCAAACCATTGTTTCTTTATATTTTAAGAAAACTGGAAAATATTTTTTAAGCAATATGCATGAAACATATTTTATGACCAAAATGAGGGATAAAAGATAAATGTAAGCAGATAAACAATAGTTTTATATTATTGATTTGATTTTTCATTAATTGATTAGGTAATTTTGGTATTTACGTACAATAGGAACAATGCTAACGGTCAAGATAACTCGCCAAGTTGTACGGTAGCAATAATACATAAGAACCATAATTTTTAACCATAACAAGAATATTGTAACAACACGTGTGGAAAGAGGCTCAAAGTCCTCACGTTGGTGTGGTGTGGAAGAAAAGGTGCCGGCTGAGGTGTAGTCCACGTGACTTGACCGCAGTTGAAAATTGCTTTAAATGCGACGTTAACATCCAGTCACTCATTGAGTTGGTGTGTGTCTTACTGCGGGATATCTTGGCATACACGCAGTGGCGTAAGGTACAACCACGCACCGCGGGGATGGTCAGGATTCTAGGGGGCTCAAAGCCTATGTAAATAACGGTTTTCCAATCATTTGTAAGATACAACTTAGGGCCCGAAACCCGACTTTTCCGGGGGTTCCTAATATTCTCCGTTATGCCACAGCATGCACGTTCATAATAGCGCGAAGCAAGCTCCCCAAAGTACTCTTTTGGGGAGAGATTTAGCGATCTTCTATCTAAAATAATGACATCTACCCATACTGTTAGTGAATCGGTACAGTTCATATAACTCGAAGAAATTACATTCGTATTTACCACTGTTTAATACATCCTCCCGATGCAACCCTTTGAATGCGCTGGAGTTTCATGTGGAGAGTCACTGGCTGCCAAATATTAAACATTTGTGCATTCTATAATATGATACGAATATTTGCAATTGCGTCCCCTTTGCATAACCCCATATCGAAGTATCGATTTTTATATTGTTAGCTTTCGTTACCTTTTTGTAGTGATAACTTCTTTCGACCCGTTTTGCTGAAGAGTGAATCTAAATTAAGCGTCAGGTTCAGCTGCGTTACGTTCATTCGCATTTAGTCGGCAACTGTGCTCGAGTTCACGGCGCTTGTTTAGTTTTAAAATAAAAACTTTTTAGGCACACATTTTCTTTTTTTGAAGAGATAACTTTCTTAGGCACATTTTGCTGAAGAGTGAATATAAATTAAGTGCCACATTCGGCTGTGTTTTGTTTAATCGCTAATTTTGACTTTGAATGAATGACACAAAATGAACCAATAGAACACTTCTTAGGCACGTGTTTTTTTTAAGTAAAAATTTCATGTGCAGACTTTTTCTCGTGAAGTTTTATTTTCATTATTTAAATATTACTGCCATGCAGCCCACTTTCACTCAACTCCAGCGAGTGAAGAAGAGAAGAGGAGCACAAGGAAAAATAATTGAAAAAAAAAAAAAGATTATTTTTATGTGGAGGACCGAATATAAGAAGAAATAAAACATGTCAATTTTTTAATTCAGTAGAAAGAGCATTTTAAGCGTGAAAATGTGGCAAAAGAATTAAAATCTAAAATTTTAATGAAGTTAATTGACGAGAAAGTTGCCAATATTTTGGTTTATATTAGTGATGACAACTAAGCAGTTGCGAGAAAATAAAAGCATTAATTGTGAAAAAGTACGAACCCTCTCTTTTAGTTTGCTTAGAAAATTTTAAGAAAAGCAAGCGGGGTTCTCAGGGTATAAGTTTTTTTTTAGTATACGACGTTATATGTTATATATGTATAACATAAATATAATATAATCTACATATAATATAATCTACATAAATAATTAGACGTATTGACATTTAAATCGTATATACTCGCATATAAGTATATAAGAATGCATAATTATTGAAAAATTGCCCTTCAAAGAAAATGGATGAAATAAACAAATCCAACGATGAATGGCATGAAAAAGAGAACTCCTGGATGCGAAAGTGTCGTAAAAGAAAACGTAGTACATCCGAACAAGTGGATTCTCTTGCATAGAATAAATCAGAAGATTTCAATTCTATCGAATGGTCACAAGCACACACACATTTTTTTTCTAAAGTTGTCCTGAATCAACAATGTTTATAACACTGCACAGTTCATCTGCTTAAGTTTACAAAATCTCAATTATAATTTTTAATCTTTAGTATCCCCCCAAGTTATTTCTGTCTCTTAAGTAGAGTTTACTCAAAGTTATACACATGAAGATTCAGACAACATTAACTATGTTCTACCCAAGATATGTACTAAAACAAAGTCTAAATATGGGATAAAATGAAATTAATACAAGTAGATAAAGATGAATTACACAATATCAACAATCTATGAATATTTGGGTTATAACTTGAGTTGTTACGAATGTCTTGTGATTCCTATTGTAGCAACTTGTTCGTGAATTGAAATTATTTGGCTTATTTAAAGACAAATTTCTCCAATTGGTAAAATGCTATGAATAAGAAATAAGCTTTTTGGAATACAGTAAAATTATTATTAGCAAGTAATACATGTGGTTATCATGTGTTAATAATAATACATGTGTTAATAAAGAATAAGTAACAATTACTTGTTTTACATTTTTTACATACAATTAATGCGAAAATGTGGACAGAAAGATAAAGGAATTTTGCGAAGTTCTATTTGTTCTATATCTCGTTCTTATTAAATGCATAGATTAAAATTATATTTCTTTTATTAAGTTTGGAATTCAAATTCTTACAGAGCAAAACATTTACACTCGGAACAACTGAAAAAACCCCATTCGCAACTAGACTTAAAATTTGAACATCTAATCAACTGAAAATGACAAAGAATCAATGGTCGTTTGAATGTTAGGTACTTTTCAAATTGAAGTCTTATCCATCGACTAAAATTTCACTTAGAACGGTTCTGTATGAAACAAAATAAAAAAGGACCAATTTCATTTCAATTTTATTTGAATTGAATCATGTTAAACTTTCAAAAATGGAAAATAAATTAGATTAAATCTTCCGCGTTTGGGATGAATCTAAAAAAACTAAATCAAAATAAATGAAATTTAATTTGTGTGCTGATAATAGAAAGGGCGGAAAAAAGGAATTGCTGATTAGAATTTTTAGTTTTTCTATTGTTTTTTTTTCAGAAGATTATTTAGAATTTTAAAGTGTATTTTATAATTTTTAATCGTGAGAGCACCCGCTAAAGAATAATATTTTTAAAAAAATATTCCAAGAAATGATTTATTCTAACATTATTCGTTAATCTATTAATGGAATTGGATAGTTTTGAATTGTGTCAATTTGTGAAGATAACAATGTTTATGTGAAACACGAAATAAAGTGTTGGTTTCATTTGATGTGACAACGATAAGATTATTCTAAGTAAAACGTAGTACTTTTATTTGCTAAAATAACCTTTACCAAAACTTATCTTTCCATTTATTTAATCATAATTTTTATTTTTAATTTCAAAGTTTTAGTTACGCCTAACATTACGTCAAAATATTTATTTTATTCCATTCAAATGAGTTAAAAAGATCAAATGAGTTAAAAAGATATCGATTTGAGCATTTTTATAAAAATGGCCAAACGATAAAAACGAAACAAAAAAACGAACACGAATTTTTTTCAATTCAGTTTTAAAACATGTTGCCATACACAGTATAAGAAGCTAACTTTTTATAGAAGATGTATATTTTAAATAATAAATTAAAAAACAGTCTCTAATAACACTATGCAATATTCAACTGAAAGTTTCCCACAATTTTTGTAAATTCCTTAGTAAATCAAATAAATACTATCATTAAAATGTAATATACAGTTTCTTCTAAAATATTTTTCAGACATTGAAATGGTAGAAGAGTTATGACGTCATAATAGAGGGTTAACCAAGACCTACCTTGATTATAAAAATTCTTTATAAAGTAAACGTTTAATATAATATTGTAACTTTTGTATCATTAGATACGTCAGTCTTGGTAGTTTTTGAATGGCGCTAATGTTCCTACAAAAAAAAAGCTTCGGGAAACATTTGTAAGAAATGGCATTCATTCTCCTGAGATATATTCTAATGTGTGCTTTGATTTCCCGAAAGGAAATTACCCATTAATATTCAGGGTAAATTTCGACGTTGTTATAGAAGAAAACTTCCTGGAGAAAAATTTAAAAAATGATGGTATGTTTAAAGAAAAAGCAGCGTTAAGGATTTTCCTATAAGTGGGGTATGTAGAACATGAAGGATGCGTTTTAACGGAGTCCGATTAAATCCACTTGTGAAGCATTACGTGAACTTCAAAGACCGCAAACAAGTATGGGAAGAATTCTTCATAAAAAGATTAGGTTGCTTGCTTATAAAGTGCAAAACATGTTAAAGAACACTTGACAGGAACTGGAGGAACACGTTGAAAGTTACTGAGGTAAATAGTCTTTAAAAAAATTCATAACAGTACTTACAATCAGAGTTTCGAACTAGAACTGAACCAAAAACCAGAAAAAACCATTATTTTGGTCGGAACGAAATTTGGAACTGAACCGAAAAAAATATCGGTTTATTCCTGTTCAATGTATCTTCAGTCATTTGTTATTGTAACCAACGTATCAGTATTTTCTAACTTAACGTCAACCGTGCAATTATCATCATTACATGTACATTACTTCTCGATTTCCTGTTTTGATGTTCACCAATACTTTTCTGTTTCATTTTCCCCTGAAACTACTTATAAAAGTCAAATTTAATTCATTTGAATGGATGACGTTTTTTAAGAAGAATATTAGTCTAAGCTATATTTTTCGCATCTCAGCAGGCGACCTACCACGGATGTTTGTATAGACAGTTTAGACAGACCAGACTGTGTATCATTTAAAGAATATTTGGAATAATTTACAAATTTTTGAAAAATCCATTTCAATCGTAAGCGAGGCAACATAACCTTCCACTGAAAATGATGACGCTTTAGGGATTTTTTTAAAAAAAAGTAAGGACTTTGCAATAAATATACATATAAATCCTCTACTTTTACCCAGATTGATATTGAATTCATTTTAAATAATTTTGACAATGTGTGAAGGCTCGATATAAAAACATAATATTTTAGATTTCTGGGTAAAGATTAAAATTAGCAATCCTCTCTTGTGTGTGTATAAAATTGCAATGCTGGTTTTGGCAGCTCCAGCTACTTATTCTGCGAGACAACAGAACTAATCTCAGTGAAACCACATTAGAAGATTTATTAATAATTAGAGGCAATTTTTTTATATATTAAATAAATAAGTAAACGCGTTTTTACAGAATTATTGAAAGGCCAAGTTCACGATGTGAGCGGAAAGCGAAATGGCAACCATGTGCTTCGTTTCGTGTAATGTTGCCAATACGGTTGTGACAATACGTAAGTATCGTAATTTCATTCATTACGTAAATTTGAAAGATTTTTCGGGTAACTGTTCATAGATAAAAAGCTCATAGCATATTGCATTAAATGTTATAATGAACCAAATTTTTGTCAAAAATGGACACTTTCAAAGAAAATGGCTTCTATATGTTATTTCAAAAATTTGAGCACAATAAATGTTAGATTTCCTTTCTATATTGTTCACTCTTGTGACGGGAGAGGTAAATTGTTTAATTTAGTTTCTATTAATACATTTCATTCTTTGATAGTTCCATTAGCTCAGAGGATAATAATCAAGAGATTTATTTTACGTTAAAACTCGAACTGGGGAAAGGCGTGAATGTTTGTAAATGTATAGTGCCTTCGCGCCATGAGGGCACTTTGTCGAACTACAAGTTTTCTAGTGAGGTTGCTAGAAGGGGAAGTGAGGGCTGCTCCCTCAAAATTGGTGTGGAACCAAGCCGAATCGTTTTGTCACCTCCATGATGCTCAAAGCTACGGGTAACGACAGGAGTACATCTAGCCTCTAGTCACGTTGAATTTCCTGGGCCTTGATCCGATGTTATTGATGATCGGATTATTGATTTAACAACACATGTTAAAACAATACAATTCGTTGTCAAATAAACAGCAATAATGACATAAAGTCATTTGGAAATAAAACAAAGTCACGAAGAAACTATGTTTAGATAATAGATTAATACGTTGTGGTATGCTTTGGATGAGATAAGAGTGAAAATGTCGAAATAATCGATTAATTTTTGATGAACAGTCATTTTTTTTTTATCTCCACGTGCTTGGGATTTTACTGATTATTATTATGTATCTCCGATTATTGATTTCAAAATAATAATAATAATTCTCAAGATACCATATGGATTCTGTTACAAAGTCTGTGAATCTGAAAGATCTATTTAACATTTAACTGAATAGTTTTACATAGAGAAAAATAATTATATTCAGGAAAAAAAGAACTGAATACAATTAACAGCAACAAAAAAAAAAAGTGTAAATATGTGCATCTGTTGTTAAATCTAAATCAAATATCGCTGCTTATGTTTATTTTTACTCGTGATGAACCCAATTTTTGAAGCCCAGTGGCTGAGTGATTAGTGCATCGCTCTTCCACACCACAGGTCCGAGGTTCAAAATCAAGGCTGGGCAAGATTAACTCAGACTTTCATCCCTTCAATGCAAAGGCCTTTCATCCCTTCATAAAGGAGTACCAAGCTTACTTGGGAACTTAACACTGGGGGTTTCATCCGGAACATTTGTTCATGTACATTATGACCCAAGGTCTGTTATACTGTGTTGAGCACAGTGGACCTTGGCCCTCATAGGCTGTCGCACCACTGAGTAAACTTAATTTTCAGGAATTTTTTTAAATCAAGGTTTAGGAAAGAGTAGTTTTAATCAATTAAGAGCTTTGCAACTGAACATGCACACTACTAAAAAAAAGTAGCGCAACTGAGATGGGCACAGTAGGTCTTGTCTATCTTAGTTTTCATGACCTTGGGCACTGAGGTGCATGGACAGATGTTCCGGTTAGTTGGTCAGTCTGACGTGAAACCCTCAGTGTTTAGTTCTAAAGTAAGTTTGGTACTTATTTATCAACCCACTGAAGGGAAGAAAGTCTGAGTTGATTTTGCCCGAAACGGGCCTTATACCCCGGACATATGACATGGAAGCGCGATACGCTACCACTCGGGGCCACTGCGCTTCTTAATATATACATTAATCATCAAAATTAAAGGGTAATGGCAATTAAAGGGTAGAATTTTGTTGTAAAGCATTCATCATCATCGGCTCAATAGCTTCGGTTAAGCATGGTCATCTCTAGAACATTTTTCCAAGCAATTCTCCTTGTCGTACTATAGTTCCCTTATAGTCGTGAAATCAGTGGTAAAAGACTCCAGCTATTGAAATGCTGATCACCCTCTCTACCCATAAGTTTATGTTTGAGGATCTTATAAGTTGGACAAATAGTATACAAGTGGAAAGTATGCCCTGCAAATCTAATTCTACCGAATTTGATGAATTTGATTATATCAATGTCTTTATAGCTTTTCTAAAATTGTTCTATAAAAATCACCCTCGTTAGTTTATCCAAAAAAGGTTCTCAGAATTTTTCTCTCACAATTGACAATATTAACCTCTTTTTTTTTAGAGGGTTCACAAGTCTCAGAAGCATATGTCAGGACTAGACGTATAGTGTGTCCAATCCTTCAGGATCTAGCGGCAACTACATCAGATCCATGAGACCATTAATCCTAGCAAAGTCCAGCACCAGAAGTGGACTGGCATGGATATCTTCCAAAGCTAACCCCAAACAATCGAGGATATGTTCAGGGGAAGCTGGCAATAGGTGACACTTGAGACAAGTCTGGAAAACCTTAAGACCAGATTCGAAGGTCATGCATTTCAAATGGCCACTGAGCAATCTGGACATAGCCGTTTGACCATTTCTGTCTCTGTCAAATTCCAAAACACCCCCGGGCTTTTCCTACAAATCCCGGGATGGTCGGGAGGGGCCATCCAGACTTGCTTGTCCTTAATTTTCATTAAAGAGTAAATCTCTCAATATGCGAGTGCATAATCAGTGATCGTAATCTCAGAGCAGTCTTTTTTGGCCAAGAAATTCGTGACTTCATTTCCAGAGAGGTATAGTAATTTTGTATAGTAGTGATTTTGTATCCCAAAAGCATTAGTTAACATAAATTAACATTGTTTTTTTTTTCAGTTGATTATTCATAAAAAATTTAGATACCTCTTGTGAAACACTCTTTTCTTTAACCTTTTCTTGACGATGTACTAATCGACAGAAAACATTTTGGAGACGGGTGTATCACACATGCATCCACTCCAAATATCACCGGCAATCGGGTGATGCACTCGTGAATCACGTTTCCTACTTCTTCTACAGCATTGGTTGTCCCCGCGGGAAAGTGCATTAAAGAATGCTAAATACACTCAACAGATCGTGTAGTTTAGTGTGAGGGGAATTGTTTTTGGTATTGTACGTGTTATAATGAAACTCCTTAACATATCGCTTAAATTCTTACATCATGCAAAGCTGATAACTTTCTAAAATTTAACTAACTGTTAACATTGTCGAAAAAAGATGATATATATATATATATATATATATATACATGTTATTGTTGTTATTAATGCCACCTGATCGGCAAAGGTCAGATCAAGGTCCACGAAATTCATCATGGCACAAAGGCTAAGTGACACCTGTCGTTAGCCGTAGCTTTGAGCACCACACAGGTGACAGAACGATTTAGCTCGGTTTCACCCCAATTTAGAGGGAGAACACTCTGGGGGTGGTTAGGGCCCTCCCACCTCTCTTCCCCTAATACCAATCTCAAGAGAGGACTTGCGGCTCGACGGCTAATTGGAGTATCTCCTTGCCGCGAAGGCATTGTACAATTACAATCATCCATGTCTTCTCCGGGATTCGAACCCAGTCCCAATGGCACAGCAGTCAGCGTCGCTAACCACTATGCCGGATGGGCGACATTATATATATATACACACACACACACTCACTTCCAAAAGTTAAGCACGAAGATGTAAAGTGCAAAAAAATCAACAAATACTGCTTTGATTGACAAAATTGGGCAGTAAAGTAGCATATATATTTATACATAAGACAAAATCAATAATTATATACAGAAATGAAATATTAAATATTAAATTTTTGTAAGCTATCAGGTAATGTCATACTGGAGACTTAAACAGAATTATGTATAATGTGAAAATAAACAGCATAAAATGAAAAAACAGGACATTAATAGGGTATGTGATCCCTCCTCATCTGTATGCAAAGTTTACACCTTCTGGCCATGGTTTCAATTAGGTGGTCAAACACCGCAGAATTAAGCAATCGTCATTCTTCTTGTAGAGCAGTTTCCAACCCAATAAGAGTGGCCGGAGGTGGAAAACGTGAAGATACAGCACGGCCGAGAGCATCCCAAAGATTTTCAAAGGGATTAGGGTCGGGCGAATATGCTGGCCACGCCATACGCGCAACTCCTTCACTCTCCAGGTAGTCATCGACGATGTCAGCTCTATGAGGACGTGCGTTATCGTCCATTAAAACAAAAGTAGGACCAACTGCTGCAGCGTACAATCTCACAATGGGTTCTAGGACTTCATCTCGATACCGGACAGCCGTCACAGAACCCCGTTTAAAGATGTGAATGTCGGTGCGGTATCCTAATGAAATCCCTGCCCACACCATAAGGCTTCCGCCATGGAATGCATGATGTTCGGTAATGTTTTGGAGCTGATTGCGTTTTCCTTGTTTGTGCCATATCCTTATACGCTTGTCATCTGTCTCCAGAGCAAATCTTACTCATCAGTAAACATGGCATTGTCCCAGTCAGACACAGTCCAATTGCCATGTTCTCGGCACCACTTTAATCGTGCCCCTCTTGATTGGACGGATAGAGGAACACAAACTCGAAGTACCAGGGCATACAGTCCATTCATATGTAATCTTTGGTGTACAGTAGCTGCAGATATAGCCTTACCAATGGACACTGTAACCATAGATGTCACACGTGTGGAGGTCGCTCTGCGATTCCGCTTGGCTACATTATCAATATATCGATCTTCCACGGGGGTTGTAACCCTTGGGCGACCACCTACGAGCCTTCGGACAACTGTCTGTGTGGTTTGGAATTATTTCCATAAACGTGAAATTACAGAATGATGAACGCCGAAGAAAAGAGTAATATTTGTGATCGACTGTCCTGCTTCAATGCGCCTCACAGCACGCCAGGGCTCAGAATCTTCCATTCGTTTTCTGGATGTCATAGAAACACATATGTCTTGAAAACAAATTGTACGAAAGTTTTAAACACCTTCTATCAGCACTTACAATCACATTCTGTAACCCTTCATAAAGCTGGCTTCTTATAAGACTGCCCTTTTTGCATATTTCTTGACATGAAAGCACGATTGGTTGTTACCTAACATATTTGCATACTTCCATCTACCTCTGCAGCGAATTGCATCCTCTTCAATTCTGATTGGCTTCCGGAAACTAGCATTTTCCTCTCCGTGCTTAACTTTTCGAAGTGAGGTATATATTGTAAGATCGTCTTGTTGTTGTATTGATTATCACTCAAATTAACCGGATTTACCGTATTTATTATTTTCTTCAAAACACATCACTAAATTTAAAACTCTATTTGCAATTACAAATCGCATAGGGAACTAAAGGCATCGTCCTTCATTTTTCACGTTCGAGACTACTTCTTCTCTCCTTCCCGCTCAATGGCCAAAACCAGTTCACAGCAGC
>BMAV01008832.1:0-12782 GCA_019973955.1 Trichonephila inaurata madagascariensis | reverse complement strand
AAATATTACCTTTATAGAGTCATTCCTTCCTAGGTTGAAGATATTCTTATTATGTTATTTGTAGGTGAGAATACTCAGGTTTTTTAATCCATTAAATTAATGGCGATACGTATCCTTCTTCCAGATGGGGACGCCCAACATTTATTCCGAAAAACCGCACTGTTATTCTAAGCTTGCCTTTCTATCTCACCAAACCCTCTACCCTTTTTAAAGTATATCTCATTTGCATATTCGTTCTGTTTCTTCTGGTTTTGGGGTTGGAAAAGTTTTGCCATTAATCGTGGCCGTCCAAGAACTTGGGAGTTATGTTAGAAGAAGAGCGAAAAAACACAACCCCCCAAAGAAGAAAACGTGTTTTATTTTTTCTCAATGCCCTTAAAAAATTTGTGCCAAATTTTTTTTTTTGAATCTTTTGCTTTCTTTTTTATTTAAATTTTAATCTTGAATCCTCATTTTAATTTTTTATAATTTCCAATATTTATCTTGACTTAATTTTCATTACTCATCATAAAATTTAAAATTTTAATATTCAAAAAAATTTTAAATCAAAAAAAATTTTATTCCATTAACAGGCCAACATTAATAATTGCTGTTTAATTATTTCACCCCACTTTTACATATATCTCAAAGAATATACATTTAAAATTTTTCTAGAACTTTTCCTGGGTGCGCAGACCCAAACTTTGCATCCGTATCATCATTTCATATGGAGCGGGAATTTCTGCTCCATTGTTTCCGTGTTGAGGTTCTATCATTTTGTTACTATTTTCGGGGTCTGTCGCCCTGAAATAAAAAATTCTGAGTTATTTTGTCCAATTTATGTTTACATAATGCCAATAATTTTAAAATTTTTTATGCATTATATATTTTTAAATCACAATAAATTTTATTTCATCCCCATCGGTTCCAAAAAACCCCCAAATGAGCGCGCAGCGCCGTTAATATTATTATTAGTGCCCTGACTACGCCGCGTTTTCCTGAACCAGATGCATATTAATACGGAACAATACAACAACATATATGTAGGATATTCCATTTGTAAGAAGTTAGATCATATCACATTTACCGAGGTCGGCAATTTAATCAAAACAGTATTCCCATCAAATCTAGGTCCTTTTAAAAACGCCGACATAAACCCTTTTTTTCGCCAGAGGCCCATAACCTTCGCGAGAGAAGTCGCGCGCGTCACCCATTTTCGTCCGCGCCAGGCGGAAAAATCTTAAAGTACCATAACGGCTATCTTTCGTCCGCGCCAGGCGGTAAGTCTTTTAGCACCATAATTAATTCTATTTAATCTCAATTGCCCCCTTAAAGAATGTGATCTAATTTCCCCTATTCTTCCGAAATATGCTTATCTAACTTTCCTATTCTTTGAAATTTTCCCCTGTAAATACCCCATAATTTTAATAAATTGTTTGTTTTAAACATTTTTTTTCTTGAACTATGTTTTTCCTTTATTTCAAAATTAACTAACAACCCTAAAAACCCCTAGACACCACGCCATAAAAACCCCGCCATCTGAAGAATCCAATTTTTTTGGAAATTTGGGTTGATTCCCACAGAAATAATTGGGGATCGCCCCGGGGATTGTTTTAAAAATTTTTTTTCCCAAACCCTTTCTTTTTTTTAAAAAAATTTGGCTTAACGCTCAAATTAAAAAACGCTGAATGAAATGTAAACACAAACGGTTTGCCTCTCATAACATCCCAACATTATAGCAAAGTTTTCCCTTATTTACCCAAGGTTTTGATGAAAATTAGTGAGTCCATTTCGCTTCATCAGCAGAGTCCAGCCAAGAACTTTCAATTACTTTTTAAACAACGTATAAGGTACTGTGTTTTATTATGTTCTTCATTAAAAGAAAGGAAATTTTTAAAAAAGAAGAATTTCAGACCCATCGTCATGTGTTAATATCAAAATTGTGTTTGAATTTTTAAAGTATATAATTCATATGTTTAAAGATAATGTTTATTTTTAAAATACTTTTTTTCTATTTGGCATATTTAATCCCCCGTTTTAAATTTTTTTGCAAGTATATTTTTTAAAATTTTAAAGGAAATCGATGAATTTTCAAGTTTTTTTTTCTTTTGCAATTCATTTAAAAAAACGAATTGATTTATTGTATTTGATATGTTGTACAATATGCAAAACTAGATTTCCGTTTTGTTGGTCACGACCTTGATGTCCCTCTACCATTAGAAATTCATAAATCCATCATTCTCAGGATAAATATTTCGCAATTTTCGATTACTGATCTTTTACTTTTTTCCCCACAGCTGTTGTGTAAAAATTAATCATTTCCTGTATTTTGAGAAGAAATTACACTGAATTATTTTTGCTTTCATTTAAACATCGTTCATTTTTATAATTTATTGATAAAAACACCAGATGATCCAATTTTAATGGTGTACTTTATCATTCAATATATGAATATTTTGAGTTATTTTTGACAGAATTATTATGTTTTTATTGAAACGGGTGCTTATTATTAGAATTTGATGATGAGATAGATCCTGAATGTTTTTATTTTATTGGTGTTAATAAAAATATATTTTGAGTTTTTTCCTTAAGGACTAACTTCTAATTGTTTCGTTTCGAATGATTAAATTTTTTTCTTTTTGTAATAAATTAATCTCATTTTTTTAAAAAAAACAAGATTTCTTTAATTTTATTTTATTTTAAATTTTTTGCATTTATTATAACAAAATTAATGATATACTAAATGTTTTTTAGAATTTTTTTTTGGTTGAAATTAATAATTAATACAATTTAAGTATTACACGTTTTAGCTCACACTATTGTTTTAAACAATTGGTCTAAAATTTTTTTAAGCGTAAAAGTTTTGAGTATTTCATTGATTTTAATGTATTTTGGCATTACAATTTTATCTTAAGAATTTTGTTAATTGAAAGCGAGATTTGCTGTACTAAGTGATACCAATTGTTATTGTTGAACGCGTGACAGTTTAGTTAATTCTTTTAGTTACAAAAAAAAATTAAAATTTTAAAATTTTTTAAAATGGCCTATCTCGGCAAAGGTCGAGGGAAGATTTATTCGTCTTCCCAGAACCAAATTTAAAATTAAAATCTATACCATGCCTCTCAAAGACCAATTACTAGTAGTGAAGAATATGACAAGATCAACCAAAAACCTACACAAAAACGATAGTAGAGGACGAAAGGCCAAAAAAAAAAATTACGCGAAGAAGAAAGAATACACACGAAAAATTGAAGTTTGATGAACAAAACGTAAAGACGAATTTGAATTGAAAAGTTGAGGACCCAAAGCGCAATTTAAATTAGGTGCTGTCATCCGAAGGCAGTAATACTAAATTTTCCGTCAAAGAAGTGTCAAAATTTATACATCGTTTCGATTTGAAAGAAGACATCAGTCTTTATCTTAAATTATTCGAACGTCAAGCGGATACGGGATATAAATCAAGAATTTTGGGTTTCATCTGTTAGGCTTATTACCGGCTGAAATATCCACATCATAGGAGAACCTGATGACAAAGCTCACCTTTTCGAACAAAAGACTTACACTGAAACGTTTTTTAACACCAGAAAAATTTCGACAGCTATTTTTTTCTCATCAAAAGGTCCCCGAAAGAACATGGATTGATTTCTACCATGAATTAAATACTTATTCAAGGGTTGGGTAGAGGGTTTAAAAAATAGATACTTTTAAAAAAAATTTTCTGATCTAATCATAACGGATCAACTTAAACGGAAAACACCTTTTGAATTTAAAGAATATTACTTTGATAAATGGCCAAATATGAACTCTCCTGTTCAATTAGCAGAAAACTCGAAGAATTAAGACGTTAAAAGACACTGAAGCAAAAGGGCAATCCATTTTTGGGAAACAAGAATTCAAACCCATTGAAAAACTCAGATATGAAGCACCGGAAAAATTCGAATTTTATAACAGAACAGATAAGAAGTTTCCAGCGTCAACAAACAACAAACATTATCAAAAACTCCTGTCACCAAGTATGAAAATGTTCAAAGATGTCAAACAATGCACAGAAAGGGTATTACAACAAAAAATTTCGAAAAACACCCAAACTACAATGCCGACGAATTATTCAAAGTCACGGAAATTCAAAGAACGTCCAGAGGAAACTTTTACACTCATCGTTAAGGGAAAGGGTTTTCGTACCAAAGAAATATTTTTCGAAAGAAGAAAATCACGGCGCTTTTAGACAGTGGTAGTACCGTAAGTTTGCTGGAGAGAACACAAGCGAAGAATCATGGACCAACAAAAATCGAAGAATAAATACTTTTCAGGTTTTGGCGAAGCACGGGGACAACACGGTTCCTTTGAACATGAATTTTAAAACGACAATGAAAAAATTTTTCATTGACTTCATGTTGTACCGCCGATAAATTAAAATTCGAAGCAGTTTTGGGGCAGACCTTTTAACAAGCATCGATAAGTTTCACGAAAGAAGGAGTTAAATTCAACAAATATGAAAATCAAGCACAAGCAAATTATGCAAATATCTGCTGAAAATCTTCAAGAAGAGCAGACCTGCGTCATGTTGAAAAATTGCCGAATTAAGAAGGAACTCGAGAAGTTAATACAAGATTATAAGCCTGAAAAATAGCATCTAGAGTCAAATGAAAATTTTTCTGAAAGACGAAGAACCAGTATGTCAACCACCTCGTCAACTAGGGTTCACCAAAAACAAGAGGTGGACGGATCGCGAGAATGTGTATTGACTAAGAAAGTTAAACCGAAAGACATACGACAAAAAGAAGAAAGATAGTCCAATGAAAAAAAAGGGTTTTTTTTCCAGTTCACGGAATATGCAAGTCCGATCGTAATGGTAAAAGAAAGATGAGATGCAAATTTTTTTTTCCCCCCCAAAAAGGAAAAACTGAAAAACTTCAGCTAGAAATGTCAAATCTTCGAAAAAATTTCCCAAAATGATCAAAAAGTGTTAGACTTTTAAGAATTGGACAATTTGAAATTAACATGAGCTTCATAAGCAAGACGTAGCCCTTCAAGATACTCGAGTAAATAGTATAATGCGCAATTTGAAACAGAGAAAATGCAACTAAAGTGAATTCTAGAAATAGATATGAAGTGGGGGTTTCATCACGAAGGACAGAACTCCACCACCACCTATGATTTAATGAAATATTTTTATACAAATTAAATTTTGATAGTAATTATTATATTTTCTTTTTTATATTATTACCTTTTCAGAAATTAATTGCTATTTGTGGTAAAACTCGTTTTCCAAAATTATCTTATATTCGTTTGTAACAATTATTATATTTTAGTATTATTCTTTTTCCTTTGACCTATTTAAGGTATATTTTTTTTTTGTTTGTGATTTGGTATTTAGTTAGTTGCAAGTCGCAATATAAAAATATTTTGGTATTTTTTTGTTTTTTTTAGATCCAGAATTGTAAATACGGGTATGCATCTTTTTTATCTGTATATTTTTTTAAAAAGAAAATATTTTTTGGAGATAAACATTCATATATTTAAAATTTTGGTTATAGCTGAATCCAATTTAGCTTTTTTTAGTAAATAATTTAGCTCAAAATTTTAAGAGCTGAGAGACCAGCTAGTCAGAGGAGGGTGATTTTTTAGGATATTCCATTTGTAAGAAGTTAGATCATATCACATTTACCGAGGTCGGAAATTTTAAACAAAAAAAGTATTCCCCACAACCCCCCCAAACGTCCTTTTTAAAAAAAGCCGACATGAACCCGCCAGAGGCCCACCAACCTTTTGCAAGAATGGTTTTTGCGCGTCAGCATTTTTCGGGGCGGTAAATCTTAATAGACCAAAAGAGTTCATATTCCCTCCGCGCCAGGCGGTAAATCTTTTTTAGCACCATAACTAATTTATTTAATCTATGCCTCCCCCTTTAAAATAATGTGATCTAACTTCCCTATTCTTCCAAAAATGCTTATCTAACTTTCCTATTCTTTTAAAATATTCCCCCTGAAATACTCCCATAATTTTAATAAATGTTTAGTTTTCAACTAGTTTTTTTCTTTTTAACATGTTTTACTTTATTTCAAAATTAACTAAAACACCCTAAAAAACCCCGAACCACGCCTAAAACCCCGCATCTGAAGAATCCCAAACTTTTTTGGGAAAATTTTTGGGTTTATTCCCAATATATACATACATATTATACAATTACAAACATTTTTCAATAAAAACCCTTAAAAAAAAAACCAAAGGAATTGTCGCATCTCACGAATATACATCGAAGCAAAAAATGTGCAATTACAATTGTTTTTTTTCCCAAAAAAGTAAAAAATTTTCAAGTCAAAAATAAATATACCTATTTTAGTGTCAATTTTGCTTTTATAACTTTTAAAAACCGCCTGAGACTTCCTTTTTTGCAAAATTCTTCCGACCATTTGTTAAAGATCAAAAAAAATGAAACAATACAACCTGATTTTTTTTTTGTCCCCGCACAGGACTTCCAATGACGAGGTGCAACCACGTTCTTTTCCTTTTCTTATTCCGGGTGCATGGGAATTTTTATGATGCCTGCAGGGCTTGTAGTTCCCCTTTTCGGCTTTTTCCTTTTTGGTCTTGTTTCTTTGGGCCCGGGCGGGTCTCCTGATCCTTTCTCATGCGTGGCCTCAGGTTTACTTTTCCATCTTTAACTTCAGTTGTTCCGTCTTGTTTTTTTTCCTACTTATATAAATTGTACGGATGAAATGGTCTTTTGTTAATATTATTGTGTCCCTTTTGTGCCACTTTTTTGTGGTCCACTTCCCCCTGATCCATAGATCTTTTCTTTCCCTTTTATCGAGTTTTGCCTTTACTTTTCCTGTCGTTCTTAAATGAACTGGGAAGCGATCTGACCAGTGATCTGCGTTTATGGGTCCTATCTGTATTTTTATATTGTTTTGATTGGGTTTAAACCCCTTTTGCTCAACTTACGTTTCACCGCAGATCTTTTTTTCCCCATAAGGGACCATTTAATTTTGATGTACATTTTCCGAAGAAGTTTCCTGAAGTGATCTGATACTTTTGGGGCTACCTGTTCCAACCGCCCTCGTCAAACCCAGACGATATTTTCTTATTTGATCAAGTTAACCGTTAATCTTTTCCGATTTATATTAAAAATTTTATTGTTATTTCACTTCTAATACCTATGGGGTCCTTCTTTTGTTTAAATTTAGCGCAGACTTTATTAGCGGGAACAAAGGGTTTGGTTTCTAATAAGACCCAATCATTTCCCTTTAAATTTTTTATATTCCTCCTTTATAATATCTTTCCATTTCCGTTTAGTTTTCATACTTAGTCTACCCCCGAATATTTTTTAATATTTTAACTTTAAATTTCGATCCATCTGAAATCATTACTTTTTTGAAATGGGGTAATCTTTTTCGACCCAAAAATAATTCCCCGGGGTGATTTTCCCGTTGCATTCAGCCGTACGAATAGCGTAAGCAAACTCACGAAGAATTGATCCCAAGTATCGTGTTGATCATTAAATAATTTGTGCCATCATTTGCACTAACCTTTTTAACCTTTCACCGATTTGTTGTGGCCTATACGCAACAGTCTTCAAGCCTTATGCCTAATCTTTCATTTTAAATGTCAAAATTTCGATAAAAATTTGGGGGACCATTATCACTTTAATTTTATTGAGCCCAAAACGGATATAAAGTTGTAAAAAAAATATCCGTTTTATAGAGACGGGGCCCTTTTTTAGGGTATATTCGCCCATTTGGAAATAATCGGTTATTACAAAATATAGGTTTACGTTTTATTTCGATATGGGATACCCCAACAAACAACGCACTATCTCATTTGGATAATTTGATAAAATTTTTTAATGACCAGCTGGTAACGCGTTTTTATAGTTATTAACTTGGCAATATGGATGAAAACATATTGATCAATAAATTTTTTTCCATGTAGGGGAAATAACAAACGCCCCGAATTTTATGATACGTTTTAAATCTTCCAAGTGTCCTGCAAGGCCTTTGTCGTAAAATTTCCCTCTCATTATTTCTTTCCCCAAAGTTTTTGGAATAACACGCATTTCACCTAACGACGTTGCGTTTTCGATAAAAAACAAGCCTTAAATTAGACGGAAGTTGGGGCCCAAATTCTAAATATCGTTGCATTAACCGAGTTATCTTCCGGTTTTAAATATCTATAGATATGACCAATTTCTGGGTCATGCTTTTGCTGTTATTAACTTTTCCCCCGGAAGTGAGTACTAAATCCTGATTATTGCACAATTAACTTTTTCCCAATACTTTTCACAGGATTTTTCTATCATTAGCCACAATATTTAATTTCCCTTTTCGACCCATCAACGCGCAAATTCCCTTTATCTACCTTATTATCCTCAAACGAACTTGAATCTTCAACGATTTCTGATCAAAAAAAAATTTGATCCATTTTAAAAACAATACCTAGAATACATGGGTATTCCCAAACGTCAACACATTTAAATGACCAAGGTCTTTCAAATTGTCTGATGCGAATATTCAATTCTACAATCCCCATGTTTTAATTTCGCAATGGCCGCGGTAGGGGGAGGTATCGGGCCGTGGTTTGCCTTGTCACGAGTTCGAGCCCAGTACTACAAAAAAACCCGCCATTTGGGGAGCGATGCACGTTTAAACTGTCGAGAGTGAAACCCCCCCCGTTGGGTGGTGTGGTAGTTAGGGGAGGGGGGAGCTCAGGTGCGTCCACGTCACGACCATGGTTCAAAATTACGTGGTCCGTCGCCAAAAGCCCTCGTGTAAAACAGTGCGACGTTAATAATCAAAAATCAATAATCATCTGGATTTCGCACCCTGTGCTGTTTTTTCCTGGGGCCCCGGATTTTTTAATTTGCTTTTATTTTCTATATACTTCTTCCTATAGGAACTGCTCCGGTGTCCCATAGGCTTTCAAAAAAGTTTATTTAAAAAAATAGAACGGGGAAGCTCTACGGGTGATATACATATGGGGAAAGTTAATTGGGTTTCCCCGCCGATTCCTTTTTTGAGTATGAACTTCATTAAATTTTACAACATTCAATCGTCCCTTTTCATCCTATCGCCCGACTGAAATTTTCACTGAACCCTATTTTTACGGTCCCCCTATTAAAATTATCATTTCGATCATTTTTAAAGGACCCTTTGTTGAATCTCTGACCACCATTCTGAAAACTATTCCTTCGAACCCCATTATTTACGGTATTCTCATAAAAATATTTTTACCATTATTTGGTTACGCCCAACCTGAATTTCTCCGTTTCTGGAACATCAAAATTAGGGATCCTTTCGTTTTGACCCCGTTTTTCACATTATCACTATTCTGTGATCCCCTTTTTTTTGTAAGAATACACTTTTCAATTTAGCCAATATTTCCAAAAAATTGTGGTTGGGTTTTGCGGATTGGAACTTTCCAGTACCGATCTGTGGTTCGAGTCTAACAAAAATGTGACAACCACCCCGCCTGCGACATCCCTAGCTCTCTAAACATTTCTGAATTTTAAAAAATCGTAAACAAAGTCTGTGGGTTCCTGATTTCTTCCCCGCGGGCGCGAAAAATCTAGCCCCCAACTTTTTTTATTTTTTTATTGCGGGGAAAAACTTTCCAAATTTAGCCTTGAGGGGGAAACTGTGGCTGATCTTGCAAGAGCACGATCCAAATATTGAGTACCAACTTGAGCCCCTTCCCCCGAGATAATTTTTAAGTGAACAGAATTTTGGGGTTTCAAGTGCTGATTTATTATTTTTGTCTCAAGGGAACCCCCGTTTCATTTTCCGACCCGGAAAAAAACATTTCAGGTAATATACAAATCCTCCCGCATTACCAACCCAGAAATTATTGTTCTAAAGGACATAGCCATCCGGATAGCTATGTCTTGTTGGGTCCCGGGAAGTGAGGTGTGGGGTTATCTAAAAAATGAGACATTTTGTAATTTTAACACAACTTTTATTAAGAATAACTTAAATTATTTTTAAATTTTACAAAACAACTTTCTTTTTAAATAGAATAAGACAAATTAATCTGAATATTTAAGTCAGATCGCACAACTAGATCACTTATCTTAATTATATTTAATTATCTGCCTAATCTAATTTCTTATACAAAAATATTACCTTTTATAGAGTAACCCTCCTATTTTGGGTTGAAGACTCACCTATTCTGCTACTTGTAGATAGGTATATTCAGGTACTATTACTCCTTCTTATAATTTTTATTATTAGCGATGATGAGCTATCCTTCTTCCTTGTGAGTGGGCCCGCCCAACACTTGTTCCGCACCGTTATGTCTAAGATTGCCCTCCTTCTCACTAAACCCTCTACCCTTTTTTAAAGTATATCTTATTTGCATTTTCGCTTTGTTTCTCTTCTGGTATTGGTAAAAAAGTTTTACCATTAATCGGGCGCCAAAGAACGTAGGAGTTATGTTAGAAGAAGAACGCGAGAGATGTCACAACCATGATGGTTGCATTCGTGTTAGACACTATGCCGGTGAACGTTGCCTTCCAGAGTGCGTTCTCGAACAAATTACAGTGGCCTAACAGCCGGAGTTATGGTTTGGGGTGATTTCGTATCAGGACAATCCAATTTGCTATGAATTGAGGGTAATCTCAATAGCAACAGGTACGTTCGTAAGCGCTGCAGCCCGAAGTCGTTCCTTTCCTCTTCACGGCATCCTGGAGCTATCTTTCAGCAGGTTTAATAAAACACCCACATGTTGCAAAGTCTGTTCGAGACTTCTATTCAGCCCAACACATCCAGCTTCTTCCTTGGCCTGCCTATTCGCCGGATATGTCACCTATTGAGCACGTGTGGGATTTGGTTGGTCGGCGTCTCGCTTGTAATCCCTGTCTTGCAGCTTCAAAAGACGAACTTTTGCTGCGCATACAAGCATTGTGGAATTCTCTTCCACAAGCAGGCATTCAAAATCTATTTGACTCCATGCCACGTCGTATAGCAGCACTTATTGCAGCGCGTGGTGGCTACACCAAATACTGATTTTGAACACTTAGTATTGTTTTTTTGCTTTGAAAATTTCGTCATTTATTTGTACTAATACAAGTCGTTTGCGATTAAATTTCATTTAATTCTGATGATTACTTCATGGTGTTGCATTTTTACAAACAGCAGTTCAGTATTCATATTCAAAAGTAACAACTAATACATTTTATTTCTAAAGTCATATTGTTTTCCAAAATTAAGTAATTAGTTTACGAATGATTAAAAAAATTGGATATTTCACAACAAAGTCGAATGCAAAAAATAATTGTACAGAAAATGTCTGTTTTTATGAATATTATATGAAAATTAATTTATTTGTATTATTTATATATATATATAGATTAACCTTAATAGCTTCTATAAACGTTTTATATGCTTGTTCAGAAGGCAATTTTGATTTTTTCAAAACCTTCTGTTGCATTTTCTTTTCCTACTAAAATTGATTGTAGAAACTTGTACTGGATCAACCTGTTAGAAACATTGCAATAAATGATTTTATTTTATATCTAAAAAATACTCGAATAACAATACATAAAAACTTAAGATGGTTTTTTTAAATCTGTGTTAGCAAGATTTGAAACAACATGATAAAATTTCTCCATTTGTAACACATAGACAAGGAGGAATATGGAAAACTTATTTTTCACAAAAGCTTGTTTCTGCAGAAGGAATTTCATCTTGAGTTATCAACAATGATTTTAATATGTGCAAATTTCTTAAATATTTTAAAATTAAAATGTCTTACAACTTTTTAAAATGTAATGCCTAAATAAAACTTTTTAATTTCTAAGTACATTTCATGAAGTTTTACTTTCTTGCTAGTTTTATTCCACATACAAGCTACAGATGTTGGTGCAGGGCTCTGGGTAAATAAACCTTTCCTTTGTATAAGAAGATGCTTTTGTTAGTCCAGAAGGGGGGGGAGGATATTTTTAAATTTTAATTCCAGCTACTCTTTCTGTCATGCTTTTCTGTTTAATGGAGCATACTAAGAAATATTTATGGTTGTGCCTGAGGAGAGAATTCGAAAATTTGCTAAAAACTGATGGCTTACATTAGATAAACAACTGCATGATATTCTTCAAAGGAAAAATATCACAGATGTGAATAAAAAGCAACTTTTTTATCTACAAACTCTTCACAAATTTGCAAACTTTCCCTTTCCAAATAAAAATTCTGATATCATAGAGACAGAGGACAGGAAAAAAGAAAATTATCAAAAAATCAGTCTGCAGAAATAATTGAATGTAAGAGAAATGTCGTTTTAATCATTTTTTCAAAGGAACCTCTTGAAACTCGTGCAAAAAGGAAATGAGCGCTGATACAATTGAAGAGATAGAAAGATATCGCACAAAAAATTATAAACTTTATTCAACAGAATCATGGAGAAATATACAGGGTACCCGATTAAGAGCTAAGAGAGGATGGAAAAATCATACACAACACAAATATTTTCAACTTGTTTACTCATCTAGTGAAATACAGAAAAATAAAACCACTAACTCTTCACATACCTAAAAAAGTTAATGCTTAAATATAACTCTTTATTTACATAAACCACGTCTTCTTTGGGAGAAAGTTTTCAATAGAACAATATTAAAAAGAAAGCAATTTACCCAGAGAGGTTTAGTGAAGGCTCGCAGATTGACCCGTTACAATACAATGATAAATTAAATGTTTTTAAAATGTTTCCATGTGGAATTTAATTATTTATTTTGTTTGGAAGTACTTTCTCATAAATTTTTAAATAATTGATATATTTTAATTAAGTAGAAATCAAAAGGGAGACCGTATTTTTAA
>BMAV01008831.1:0-218224 GCA_019973955.1 Trichonephila inaurata madagascariensis | reverse complement strand
TTTTTAGGTTATTGAAAACGAGTAATATTTTCTTGAAATATAATTGAACAGAAATTCATGTGTTTTTAATAAGGTTTATAAAAAGCTTATAAAATACTTTTTTAAATGATTTTCTAATAAATGTAAATGTTTCGTAGCTTTGACCTCTTTTTAATTCTCAAGTACGTACTTTGCAATATTATAAGGTGTATTTCATTTTAATAGAAGAAAAACTACATAGAACTTACAGATGAGTTAGAGTATATGATCGATTTTCCTTTTTTATTTTTGTTACATATTATGGAGTAAATTCAATGAGTTAAATGCTTGTACATACGAATAATGAATATTTAATTTGAAGAGAAGTGGAGTTTTCACAATTGACTATGATATTCTAAAATATTCCTTGTATGAAACCAAATGATTTTGTAATAATTACCTTAAAGTTCTAAATATAAAATTACGTATAAAATTTACAAAAATTCTCAGTTACTTTAAGTAAATCATTTAAAACGAAGAAACACAATGGAAACTGTCAAAGAAACATACACACACACATATATATATATATCAGGTAGAAGAGTAAATATAATGTAATATTGGCTGGTCTTGAAAATTTGTGTAACTCTACACTCTCAGTTCCTAAGTTTAAGAGTTTCCCTAATAAACTACTGAGATTAATAACTAATAATAACTAATTTACGAACATTACATGTCATTTTGTAATTACAATTAAAATTTTTGCAAAATATTTATCCTGAATTCATATCTAATTGCTCGTCACTCATCAAGATACAAACCTTACATCTTTTATCAGTGCAAGATCTGAATTTAAGTTTTAAATTATGGAAAATAATTGAATATATATATATATTCAAGTATGTTACTAAAACTCTTATCTCTCTTTGATCTTTATCTCTACAATCCAAAAAAATGGATTTTACGCTCTGATGTACTAGATACTCCTGTTATACTTAGAGTTCCAAAAAATTCGAGTAAGACAAGATTTAGAATCAGAAGGGTAAATTAAAGAATCCTGAATATTAAAAAAAACTTAAACACTTTTTTTGTATTTTTTGTTTTTTCATATGCTAACTCAGAACATTTGTGCCCATCTCCATAATTCTTCAAAAACATACCTGAATATATACCAAATCTCAGATATAAAGGCTCAATAAAATGATAAATGGATAACGGTGGTACAGATACCATTATACTGTACCACTCAGCAATGTCATACCCAGGTATGCCAGTAACATTAAAATTGTTATTTTTCATTTTCATAGTTATTTAAAAGTCGAATGTACTTTGGAAAAAGAGCCAAATAAAATACTATTAGCAAACCTTCTAATCACAATGATATAAAATGAACCATACTTCTTTCAGTAAACTCTAATTCACCCTCATACAACGTATCTACGAACCTTATATAGGCACAAGATTAAGAGTTAGCAAAATATGTTTATATAAATAAGACAAGCACACAAAGAAAACAAATAAAGTAAATTAAACTTAATATAAGAAAAACATTCATAGACAAGATTTTGAATCCAATTGCGAATACAAATTCGCAATAAGCAAAAATTCTCGTAATACACATCGACATCTTAACGATCTCAGAATTAAATGTATATATATATATATATATATATATATATATATATATATATAATATATATATATATATATATATATATATATGTATATATATATATATATAATAATATAATATATGTATATATAACACCACTTATATAATTCATTTTATAACTAATGTTTCATAGATTTAGCGCTCTTATTTGTAAGTGCAATTTTAGTAGGATTACCTTATCTTGTAATGATAATATTCTATCTTTATTTATTATTTTTGTTCATGTTTTCAAATAAAAGGGGTGCTGGCAAAACAATTTCAACCCCTATTTATATAAATTCATTTTATATACTAACTGTTAAAGTCAGTATTGTATGGCTGCAGCATCATTTATATTTATTATCTCGATTACTCTTTTGTCTTCATTGTGTGATTTCTGCGTCTATGGTGTCAGAGTTATTGTTTGATGTGATTTGATAAGATTGACATATATATATATTTTGTGGTGTGTGTGTGTGTGTGTGTGTGTGTGTGTGTGTGTGTGTGTAGTGTATGTGTGTGTGTGTGTGTGTGTGTGTGTGTGTGTGTGTGTGTGTGTGTTTATGTATGTGTGTGTTTATATATAATTAAAAACCAATTTTAAACATTATAAAATTTAAAAAATCAGATTTCACAGTGATGAGCAAATACATTTAAGTTACATTATCTTTTTCTTTTTTTCCTAAAAAAAATGTTGTCGTAATCATTAAACAAATATGCAACGAAGCAGACAAACTCTCATATATATGGATACTGTTTTTTTTCTTTTTTTTTTTTGCTCTTTTTTATTTAATGACGTACCTTTTTATAATTCTCTGGGTCATGTGTTTAAAATGGAGGATTGCTCTTAAAATTCAAATTTTGCATACGAAAATCCCGTTTTAATAATGACCTGTTTAAAAATTCTATTTGTGTTGTTAAACATTGCGCCGAAAAAAATCGCAGCTCTAAAAAAAAATAAATTACATTAAGATATTAACCGTGTTAGTTCCAAAAGAAGCAAAAAATAAATTAATGTTAGATTACATTGCTTTTTATCAAAGTTCTAGTTTATTCTTTTTTTTCTTTTTCTTTGTAGCGTTCTATAGCACCATAATTATTTATTAAAATACATGTAGCTACATTTTAGTGGTTTTAGAATATTTCATTCGGGGGAATGCAAGCATATATATTTAAATATTTACACTACGTAAATATTTAAATATAATGTAAACATAATGTAGCTAAATATTTTTTTGTCTCAACAGCAAGATTATAATGTAAAGAGAGAGAGAATAATACAGAAAACGACCATTTCAAAATTCATAAAAACAAGGGTCCAGCAGCAGTGAATTTGCTCGAAGTATTTTTAATTATTTTCGAAATGAAACTAACTCAAGCTTTTATAAAAGAAGAAAAGACTTTCCTACCAACTGCTTGATGTCTTATGCCCTAGAATAATATGCTTTAGTTTTAGTGAAACTTTTTATCAATTTTGTATAAATTTTTAAATCCTGTGGAACTGACAGAAAAGAACAATAAGGCTTCTGAAGAGAATAACTTTGTAAATTATTGTATCAGAATTCTACAAAGCACTAGGAGATGATGATAAGGATTTAATTTAAATGAATGATAATATTGTTAATCCTATCGAAAATTATTACCGAAAAGTATATCTCAAAAATATCTCTCTAAAGTATATCTGAGTTTGAAAAAAAAAAAAAGTTTCCATTAAATTGAATTCTTTCTGATTTTTGAAATAAATTTTTAAATAACTTTAGTATGAAAGCCTTTTGATAAATTACTAAAGTAAACATAAATTTCTTTGAAAATAAAAAGAGGAAAAAGGGAAATAAAGAAAACATTTTTTTGCTTTTATTACCTTGGATGATCTGTTTTACATTAAAATAAATGCACCTGTACATATCCGAGAAAGAAAACTAAGACTTAGTGGTGTTTATAATATATTCCACTAGCAGAAACAGGAAGGTGATTGGAAATGAATCTTCAGAATTTTGCATTGAAAGTTTGAGATTCAAAATAAGATTGTACGCATCTTACACAAATTTTTCATTTTACGAAAATGAAAGCAGTTAAATTAAAAGCAATGTCACATTTTAGACTTTTTATCATAAAGCTCTGCGCGAAATCAGTACTCTAAAATCTTTCATCAAATTACCATGGCTGTTAAGCCAATCTGCTTAGATTGCGAAGATAGAGATTTTAATGAGATTCTTTAATACTAAAAGCACTCTTAGACCCTTGAAGAATCGAGAATCACTGATTAAAAATCTCGGCCTGAAGTAAGTTGAAAATAGTTTAACTACGTAAAAGAGAAAATTTGTCGGAGAACAATGTGTTTATCATAAGATGAAATATTAACTACACCAAATTAACTTTAATCTGTTTCTAACGATAAATTTTAGTTTATAGTTTTTAGAGTTATATAGAAGCTCAGTAGCCAAGTGGTAGAGTATCGTGCTTCCACAGGCTCGAGGTCCTATCCTCTTGCTGGGAAAGTTCGACTCAGCCTTTCATCCATTCAATGGGTTGATAAAGGAGTACCGAGCTTGTTTAAGGACTAAACACTGGGCGTTTCGATTCTGACTGACCACCTGTTCGGGACATCTGCTCATGCGCCTCAGCGTCCAAGGTCACGTATGTTGAGATGGGCACAGTAGGCCTAGGTCCTAGAGGACTGTTGCGCCACTGAGTTTAGTTTAGTTTTAGAGTTATATTAACGTTGCACTATAAACAACTCGAGGTCTATGGCGAAGGGGCTCGTAAGTTTGATCCTCTGGGAGATGACGGAAGCTGGCTCTATCTCCTAACTACCACACCAACGTGATGATATTAACCCTCAACAGGTTTAACGTGCATCTGTTCCTCTACACCAGTGGTCTTCAAACTTTTCAACTCACGGAACCTCTAGAAATTGAAGGTGCTTTCGTGGAACCCCCAGAAATAGGAAATGTTTCCATGGAACCCTGGTTCCATACACATACTTCGAAGAATATATCTCAAAACAATATTTTAAGTAGATTAACATGTTATAGGCACTTTTTGTAAAGGCAATTAAAAAAGCATTGCATTTAATATTAAAAAATTCTAATCTAATTTTTTAATATAATTTGCTTATTATTAATATTAATTTAAGTTCAAAGTGTCACCTATCCATGGATTATATTTAGTAACTGGGATATGTGCTTGCTTTTTTCGCGTCAACTGTGGAAGTCTAGGTCAATTGAGATTAAATGCAATTGCATTACATATTCTGAGTTTCATTTGTTTTTATACTTTATTTTTGTAGCCACTTATGTTGAGAAATATATTTCATTTAAACACAGTGTTCTGAATGGCATCGAAATGTTTATACCTGTATGAGAAATACCGTGTATTCTGCATAAGAGAGAGAGAATTTGCAATTTAAAAATTTAGAAACTGCTCTGGCTTAAATTTAAATGTTAACATCGAATGCATTGATAAGTTATTTCATCTTCTTCATTATAGGTATTTTTTCCACAAATGCAAAAGGATGCATTTTCCATTTGAAAACTATTTAGTTTTGCAAGACATTGTGCTAACTAATGAGTATAAAATTATCAGGTGGAACTAGAGATAGTAAATAATAGAATATCCCAATCTGATAGGAAATATATATATAAAGATAAAACGTTTTAATGTTCTTTTATTATATTATAATAAATGTTTGAAAAGTGTTGCAAAAAATTATTATTTTTGAATGCAATTTTCAAGTTTTAATAAAAGGGGTTTAGCTTTAGGTATTTGTAACTATACAAACTTCATGGATAATGTGTAATCCATTTTACATACATATTTATTTCTTCTCTAGAACCCCTGGGTATGTCTTGTGGAACCTCAGGGTTCCGTGGAACACAGTTTGAAGACCACTGCTCTACACGGTGGTCTTCAGTGGTACCATGATTTGAACCCGTGAAACTCCGACCATGAGTTCGATACTATAATCCCTACGTTACAACAGCTATAAATTTTATTTGATAAAAAGTGGACAGGGATGATTTTACCAATGTGATAATGACTTCCTAGTTACTAACTGATCTGATCTTCAAGACCGGACCGACGAATTCGTCCACATTTCTTGTGTTTTTCTTAATCATTTTACTAAAAAACCATAAACTGTCTTCTTTTTGTTTGGGCAGAATTTATCTATATTCACGTATATAAACAGACATGTTTAAATCACATTACGCTTTAAACTATACTACATGTTAGTACTATTTTTAACATACTTGAAATTTATATGTTAGTGTCATTTTATAATTGCATGGCTAAAATTAATAAAACTAATTAATTATATATTGTTTTTATTTTATGTATTAATTTTTAGCCTATATTCTTAACGTTAATATTATACTACTTAAAATTGAGTAGTGGGATTTTAGATGTAGATGTAAATGAACTTTGTAACAGCCATGTTAATGGAATAAGTTGTTTAAAACACACTGTTTTGTAACTAAGACAATAATTTTATCATTTTAAGCTAAACTTAGCATTGTATAGTTTGTATGTGTCTAAAATGTATTAAATTAATTGAAAATGTGTTTTGTTTAGCTTTTGAATAAAAACATATTTTCCTTTGATATCCTTAGTAATGTATTGTTAAGTTTACTTTCTTAAAGTTTTAAAAAGAAAACAAAATATTGTTGCATTAACACATTACTGTATAACGCATTCATTGCCAAGAAGAACAAGTGATATCAGAGCCAAATTTGCTAGAGGCATAAGACAGAGTGGAAAGGTAAAGAGATTGAAAATACAGCGTTCTGCGAAGCAAAGAAGTCAACGAAATAAGTACTAAATGTTACATCTGTATCTAGCAATAACTGCAATATCCCTCAGAGGAAGGGAGGCTTTGGATGTCTTCTTGGGATATTGTAACTAGAGATGCCTTTAATATTGTCAAAGACCATAGGATGTAGTTGTGAGCGGCGTATGCCACACCAATTATTCTCCAACCCCAAATGTGTTCCATCTGGAGAACAAGTAGGACAATGCAATCTGATGGACGAAGAACAAGTCTTTAACACTGAGTGCCCCATGTGGTCATGTATTATCCTTCTGGAATATTATAGCAGACAAGCTCTGAAGGTACGGGAGGACAACATAACATCTGAGATAGAGCACTGCCTGGTCATTGTATCGACAATGTGTATTAAAAGGCTGTTGGCTTGGAATCTAATGACCTCCAATCCATAATACCAGATGCAACACCAGTGGGGTAAATCTGTCCACGGGATTTCCAGTTCCTAATCTGACCACATATTTTTGTAACTAGATGCCTGATTTTTGGCAAACACAATATCTTTCCGTTCGTTTATACATGTCCGCCATTCAAAGTAACCAAAAGTTAGTGGGTTTTGAGACAAAGATAAACGCAGCAATGGAATCTTAGTGAACATTTCTCTGGGGTATAAAGGACATCGAATGGTACGAGTTGGTACCAATTAAATAGACCGTATTTGCTGTGATATGGTATTTCATGATAGAACGATTCGTCTCTGTCATTCGGAGAATATCACGTGTAGTGTTGAGGCTAAAATGGTGGAATTGATGCCATTGGTCATTTGCAACATCGTTGCTTGGTGATATCCTACACGATCAGAGACTTCTCAAAAAGATGATTTTCCTTCTCTACAGCAGTGTTTCTCAAACTGTGGGGCGCGTCCCCCTAGGGGGGGCAAATAACTCTACGAGAGGGGCGCGAGCATATTGAAGAGTCGATAACAAAATATTATTTTAAAAAAATTATTAATTTACAGAAAGCAAACAAACAAAATACATTCTGACATAATAAAAAATAAAATATACAATTACACTGATATAATATACTTATAAATGTATGAGTACTGTCCAATGCATTTTATAACTAATTTTAGAATACTAAGTTAAGAACAAGTTTTATAATTGCCAGTGACCCTATGGGATTGTCATTGATAAAATTTTATACAAAAATTAACACTTATCTTAATAATTTCTTCGGTTTATAATTAACTTCTGAACTTCCGATAAAAAGCTACGCAATTTCTTCCCCAATATCATCGTTTTCCACTTAGGTGAGCGTATGTGTTGTATTGAGAGGGAGGGGACAAGAAGGAATAAGTAGACAAATCCTCTGAAATAAATAAATCCTTCGCAAACACTGTCAAGGTCCTTTTTTTTTTTGCATTCCAAAGCCTTCGAAATAATTTTATGGATAGCAGTTCTCAGAGAAGATCGTACTTCGGAAAGACGTATATATACGTCAGAGACAATTAACGTCTTAGCTGAGCGAGACGTTTATATACGCTGGTGGCCCTGAAGTGGTTAAAGTCGTATTGTAGTTTTAAAGTTAAGGTATAGTGTTATTGAATTAAATACATTGTTATTGCCTGGAGGGAGGGGGTTCAATGAAAATTTTGATTGAATATTGGGTCGCAGATATTGAAAGTTTGAGAAGAACTGCTCTACAGCAATAAATTGTCCTCAGTCGAAATCAGAAACCTGCTCGAACAGCACTCGTATTTTTCTTTGAGGAACACTGAAGTTACTTATTCAAAACAATAGCACATAAAAGCAAACCAATACTTTAAAAGGGTCTTGTATTTCTATATGTTGCTCTTATTTTAGCATTTAAAACGTGTATATTGAAATGCTAATTATTTGCATCACTCTTCGCGGAATACTCAAGGTAAAATTTACACACAATGTGTGTGTAGATGTTTTCTTAGGGATATTGTATTTTGAATCACCAGAAGCATATTTATTTAATTTTTTGAACTACATCACATCGTAAATTTAATATTAAGACGACATTTAGTATTTTATATCCCAATTAACTAATTTGTTTGATAAAACTTAATTTCAAAATTAATAATATTTTTTTAGTTTGATTATTTAGTTTTGTTTTTGAAACAATAAATGTTATACAAAAATCGAGAATAAAGTAAATATCTGAGGTAAATTAACTTAAAAAAATTACGATTAAAAGAAAATTATTATTGCTTTGAGACAAATACGATTCATTAAAAAAACTTAACTAAATAAAAAAAAGAGAGAAATTCAATATGAATTTGATTTTAATATTACTTATTTAAAAGAAACAGAAGAAAAAAGGTTCTACAAAAATAAAAAATATTAATAAAAAGTGACAATTTATAATTAATTACATTTTGACAAGTTTTTTTCATATCTGAGTTTTGCAATCTTTTTCTTCATCTTTGTGTAGTTAATTCGTTAAAAAATTTAGTATTAATTAACATAATTTCGACATGTTTTAGAAATTAAACATAGTTAAATTTTATCACTATTGTTGGTAAATGCTTAAGTTTCCATTTATTATTTAACTTTTTTGTTTATCTTATAAATCAGATTCTCATTTAATTAAGTATAATATATGCCAACAATTCCATAAGTTTAAATACATATATCGCATCTTGTATTCTACTCGCACATTATTTCATATTTCTCTTTAACCTTTGCCATTATCGCAAAAAATATTCTTTGTATTCCTTTAAAATTCCTTTATTGTTATATTCTCATATTTTTCTTCATATTATTTTCCTAACATCAATCACGGAAATGTCACTAAAGTCATTAGTTATTGACAAAAAGATGAGTGATTTCTTATCGATTTCAATACATTAATGTATGCAATAGAAGTTTTTAAATATTTATTTTTCTTTTGATCTTATTTTATTTACTATGTTAAAAAATAAATATGTCAATACTTTTTTTAAAATTTATTTTTACTATTACAAGTTGAATTAATTATTTTTCTTGGTTACGTTTCAAGGTTCCTAATGTGTTAAATTATACATTAATTATTTTCCCCACTGCTGCTCAATGATGAGTGAAGTAGCTAATATCTTCTATGAAATTAACTCAATGTAGTTTAGAAACCATTTATATCAAGTATATATAATTTCCAGTTACAAAAATAACTAAAGAAACATGTATAATTATCTTAAAAAGTTAATTATACTTTAACTTATTTTAGAATACAATGGGCGTGGCGTATTATTTAATAGTTTTAAAAAATACATTTGTAACTTTAAGAAAAATATAAAATAATCAGTTGACTGGGAGTGTTGCGAATAAGCTTTGAAATGACGTGTTTTTAATTACTTTTGCAGAAAATTGTGTTTAAAAAAAATGTTAACATAAAGGGAAATAAAATAAAATAAGGAATTGAAATTTTAATGACTATGAGAAGAAGAAAATATTTACAAAATGTTATTTCATCAGTTTTTAGAAAATGAAATATAATCGTTCAAACTAGTATAGATGAGAAATTGTTAATAATGGGGAACTGCTAATTACTTAGACCGATAAGAAAAATAACTAAATTAAATAATAGTTTTCTAAATATTCAAATGAAAAAAAAGAAAGAACAGCTACACTTTCAATTTTCGCATATATAAATATTGATTTGGGGACTGTCTCGTTCTGTATTGAGACAGATTTTCCTTTAAATAATTTATTAAATATATTTTACATTACATACCATATAATATACTACATTTATAACACAATAGATTTATATTCCTAAAGCAGATATATTTAATTCCTAAATAACATATTTTGATCTTCTAAATTTGAGTTAATGAAACTCCCAGATACGGGAACGTAAGCTTAAAGTAACAAGAGAATATTAACAAAGAAATTTTGAAAAGATGCACTTGTAGTTTATACCAGAAAAAAAGTGTTTCGTAAAAAAACTATTTTAAAAGTGAGTAATCTTCTTTGCTGAGATTACTTATTACACACTTTTGTTTGTTTGTGAAATTGATATTTAAATAGATATAAATAATGGAAAAACAGTGGTGATATAGAATTTTGTACTTTTTTCATTATTTAAATCTAATAAAAAGACAACACAAAGAAATCACTTACTTCTTTTCTTCTGATTGAACATTTCCTAGAAAGAAAGGAAAACAATGTTAAATAATAATGCTGAAAATAGTCTTAAAATAAATGTAGAATATTTATATGATACAAAAATATCTTTTATTTTTTAAGTCTTTTCTATTCTTATTTATTTTTAAACAAATGAATTATAAACTTCAGATACTTCTATGATAATAGAAAATAGAAATGGATGAAAATATATGTTTCAAAGAAAGAAAGAATAGATAATTATTTTAAGTTTCAAAAAGCATTTTGGTACTCTTTGCTATATGTGTATTTATTTTACATATTTATAAAAGTGAATATGTAATGTAAGAAATATTCTATATATATATGAAGTAATTACAAAATATAAAACCAGAAATAAGGCTAAAAATAATTCCAACTTAATTCAATGGCTATCATAACCAAGATACAAAAATATTTGTGACAAAATATTCACTATAGCAATCAATAAAATTAACTATTCAATGTAGACGGCAAAAGATTTGAAATACAATCTCAAAACCAAATGAAAAAAGTGAGAGCGAAAGCATTTTCTTTCATTGCTAGCAGACAGAGTTTAAAAATTGAAAGCTTTTTTGGAATTCTTTATTTTTCCAAAGTTTTATAGATTACACTAAATATTGATAAATGATACTGCTTTTCAAAGAGTTAGCTATTCACTCTTTTTATTTGTTTGTTTATTTTTGCTGTGTTTTGATAAAGAAATAAGTAGTACTACTTGCATCATAAATAGCACATTACAGATTAGAAAAAAAATATATACTTAGAGGTAATCTGTACAACAACGTTAATGATTAGAAAAAGGTTTCGTTACAATAACACTCGATAAACAGTTACGAAAATCTTTTTGAATGTAAATGAAAATTTAAAAAAAATATATGTGCTTGAGGTTTCATACTTTTCTCATAATGATTTTAAAATGATATGTTCGACGCTTTCTATGAGAAATTAAAAACGAAAAGAGATGTGTTACATTTAATAAAACTCTGAAAATATTTTGTTCAATATACAAAGATAAAAATTTAATCCTTTGAAAAGACAATATTCAGAATTAAAAATAGACTCATCTATGATAAAAATGTCGAATTTTATGACATTAAAAAATAGTTTTCATCATGTTTTTGTGATTTATATATATATATAATAAAATATTAAAAACATATAAAATATAAAAATAAAAAACATTGCTTGCGTGTGTATTGGATTAAAATGTAATAGCAATTTACTAAATTAATTCTTTATTGTGATATCTATTTGAATTCGTTAATTTATAACGAAAAATAGATAACTTTTAATACATTGTGATATGTATACGTTCATGGAACAATGACCATTTCTTAAAGCATAACATGCACAAAATATATTCTTTAGAACTTTAAGAATGACTATAAAAATAAAACTAATTATAAATATTAATATACTTCTTAAGCAATGCATTTTATTTAAACTTAAACATAACTAAGATGAGTTACTGAAATATATTTTAAAAGTAATTTTATTCAATGAAATGCACCGAAATTGTCCCCATCAAAATTACATCATAGTCAAAAATATTTAAATTAGTCATCTAGTGGAGTATACAGACTATATTTTTTAAAAGGAAAACACCGAAACGTAATCTTTATATTAAGAAACAAAAATCTGTTGATTTATGGGGGAGGGGATGAACTTCCAAGCCTTACCCTTGTGTACGTCCCTGATTTAATTTAATTAAAAATTTGAAAGGATAGTGTGACGTGTTCATCTCGTTGATTTATTTATAAAATATAATCTATGTTAAAAAACTCCCACGTAAAACAATAAAAATATAAAAGTTGAATATATTGACTGTGTAACTACAGTGTATGTGTGTGTGATTCTAAAAAATACTGAAGGTATGTGTCACAGTCAGGTATTTTTTTCACTTCCTACTATTAGCTCACACTCTCTATATATTTATCTTGGTGGAATTTTCATTCGTTAATAAAATACATTTTAAAGCGCTCAATTGAGCTGAAATTTTATATACTTGATTATTTTGGATGACAATACAGTAATTTAATTATAATTAAAAAAAAGTGTTGATTTAAACCAATTATTCAAAGAATTACAAATACAGCCACGTTGCCATCATTTTTGGTGACTTAGAGACCCCTACTGGCGACTTGCGTCAAAACTTGAAAAGTTTTTTTTCTCACATTTTAAAGCGCTCATTTGAGCTGAAATTTTCTATCCACTATTGTTTTGGGCAAAAATACAATAATTTAATAATAATTAATTAAAATTAATTGACTAAAACTAATTATTTAAAGAATTACAGATACAGCCACATTGGTTTCATTTTTAGCGACCTGGGTCAAAACTTTAAAAAAATTTTCTCATGCTTTAAAACATTCAGTTGAACTGAAATTTCATATACACAATTGTTTAGGATGACAATACAATACTTTAATGATAATTAATAAAAATTAGTGGCCACTTAATGTTGTGAATCTGTCATATGTATGTAGATATATATATTAATTGTAACTATTTAATAAAAAGTAGCTAAAATAAATTTTTTCTTTGCTTGATCTAAGTAGGAATTGGCTTAATTTTTCTTTTTTTTTATATTACTTGTTTTTTTAGATATTACTCTGGTAAACTAGATAAATAATTAATATAAAAGCTTAATTTCAATATAAAACTTCAATAAACACATATAAATCTCACAAATCATGAAATAAAATATTTCGCTTGTATTATTCCTTATACTATAGTTTCTGCTACTTCAATTAAATGCACCAGCTTCGCCCAATCGAGCCATCCGCGACATTTTTCCAAACATGTTACCATGACAGACCCTCCGAATGACCCCCAATAACTCGAAGCCATTACAGTTGATCCTTTCCGCAGGCATTCGCCGCAGTTATCATTTATTACAAGGGGTCAAGCTTCCATCTATTAAAGCAACCCATGTCTCGTCATCCCGATGTCTTGAGGCGTCACAGTCCATTTCCCAGCGGGCAATCGATATTAAACCTCCTACGGACATTATGAAATTTGGAGAAATACCACACCGATATGAGAATCTGTGACAGTTATCTTTATTGGGGAATAACTGCGATTTGGTTCATTTAGTGAAAAGGATACTTCATCTCAGTTTTAACTCGGTGTAAAGGATTGTTATTTAGAGTCCCATGCAATGAGAAGGCTTCACAAAGGTTTTTCTTGGTGTAGATGTATGCATTACTTATAATTAACCATGAAATTTATTATTTTTGTTTCGGTTAAAATACAAGTGCATTATTTTATATTAAAATATAAATTGAAAAGCGTTCTTTTAAGAAAATTAATAAAAAAAATCAAAAGGTTTTATACATATTATATTGCTAAAAACCCCTTACTTAAGTGATTATTTAGACCAAGGGTATCCAACCTGCAGCCCGGGGGCCGCATGTGGCCCGCCTTCAATAATTTTGCGGCCCGCGAGATTATTTACAACTTTACAAAATTCGACTATTTTGTACAATATTTTTGTTTTTAAATTTTTTTGTAAAAAATAAATCTCATAACTGTTATTATTTAATCATGTTGCTTCTGTTACTGTGAATATCTTTTTTTTTTAAATTGAAATTTATCAAATATAAATCGTGCTCAAACTTAAAGCACGAAAATATGCAACATCAATTACGATACGCAAATACACTTGCATTGAGATCGACTAGCAAAAACTAAGTGAAAGAGTTGAGAAACAGATATCTCACTAACTAAATAAATTAAACATTATTTGATCGTTGCATTATTATTGTTATATTATCTATGTCTGTATATATGAAAAACAATGAAAACAATAATAATATATCAGTCTGTTTTAAATTGTCACTCCAACAAATGTTCGAAATGGATTTAAATCTAATATAAAGATATATATTTTTATATGCGGCCCGCAGGATTGTAAAACTTCTTCCAAAGTGGCCCGCGAAGTTTTTTGGGCTGGCCACCCTGATTTTGACTGAGTCTTAATGCCAGTTTTCAAATCGTCAGATCTTGATTTTTTGGAAAACTTTATAGTATTGGATAGATTTTATATACATTTATTAAACCTTTAACTACCGATTAAAAGTTACGTGATTCACTACCCAGTGCCATCGTTTTTCACATAGGAGCGTGTGCGAGGGGTGTTGAGGGGAGGAAGTGGAAGAAAGGTTCAAATAAATACATTTTTCTCTGGAATAAGTAATTCCTTTCCATACACTGCCAAAGTCATTTTATTGCATTGTAAAGCCTTCCAAATAGTCTAACTGATAGCAGCTCAAAGAAAAGAATTGTATTTCTGGAAGACGTGTACATACCTTCGGGGCACTTTATGCTCTAGTTAAACCAGACGGATATATACGTCGGTGGCAGTTAAAAGGCAGGGGTTTCTCAAACTTGGGGGCCCTGGGGCGCGATAAACCTTCAGGGGGGGCGAGCATATCGAAAAAAAAAGGTTAAAAATTGACTTACTGGAATGAAAAAACAAAATACTTTCTGATTTTAAAAAAAATACAGATTTACATTGTTATGATTTATATATATCATCTGGTGAAAAAGGTCATAAAAAATAAAAGATTTCTTGAACCCCATTACATCTTTGATCCTATGCTAAAAAAAAAAAATATTTTGTTTGTTTCTTAACCCCACGATGAAAAATTTTTTATTATGCTTTTAACTTAAAATATTACTTTCTGGCTTTCGAACCCACTGTTATGGTTACCTGCATCCCTTTTTTTTTTTAGGGGAAGTTTAAATTATATAATTTTTTTCCTTTTTTTCCAATTTGAAAGGTTTTTTGATACATAATAAAAAATTTGACACTTTGAAGGTTTAAATTGGAAATTTTTTTTTTAAGTATACAAAATATAATAAAAAAATCGTTAATTCGGGGAAAACTTTTTTATTTGTTACAATGCCCTTGACAGAGAATCCTCTTATATGACGTCTTAATGGGGCAAAAATAAATATCATATCTTTTTGGGGTAAAACTTTTTTTAAGTCAAGGGTTTTGTTTAGACCAGTTCCCAGACTCTATTTTTAAAAAAATATTTTCTTGAAATGCTGCTTTTTCCCTATGAATAACTTAGTGATTTTAATTGTGATGTTGTACGACTGATTATGGTTTATTAAATGAGCATTGGGAATCTGGATTCTTAAAGGAAAATTGGCTGATAAAACAAAAAAACCCCGCGAAAAAATATGTTAATCATGTTAGAAGGTAAATTTGAAAAAAAGCAATAAACATAAACGAAAGGAAAATTTTCAATAGCTACTTTAAGAACTTTATCAAGAAAATAGGAAGCCATAACTGCCCCCAAAATGCACTTCCCCTGTCGCCAAAAGAAAAAATTTAAAAGGTTTTGCATCATCAAAATATTATAATTAAAAAAACGGAAAAAAATGTGACAGTTTTTTTAAAAAAATTTTCCCAATGTTAGCAAAAAGCGGTTTGTGTCCTTTATTAAGGTCACCCCAAATTTGGAAAATTTGTTAGTTTAAGGGTTTTTTAAAAGAAAGAAAATAAAAAAAACCGAAATAGGTAAGTATATTTTCTCTTAGTTAAATTTTCACTGAAATTGTGATTTTTATCTTGTATATTGAAAAAAATTTAAAAAATAAAAAATTTGGGTGCACACCCCGCGACCATTAACGTTAGTATCAGTGCCCCTGACCCCGGGTTTTCCCGTTTTAAATATTAAAAAAAAACCCCTTTATAAAAAATTTTATATTTTTTTTTTAAAAACTTTATTCTAAATTAATTTGGATTTAAAATTCGTTCATTCAAAACCTTTTTATGAGTATTCATTTCAATAAATCTTTTCTTTTTGAAACATTGTCATGTACTTGGTTTTCTCTCCTTACAATTGCTATTATATCAAAATAATATATTATCTTTTTTTAAAAAAAAAAACTCGTGTTAAAATGGGTACTTCAGCCAGTATAAGAACAAGTTTAAAAATTTAAACCTTATGGGTTTTTTAAAAAAGTTTTTAAAAAGGAAGGCTAAAATTAAAATTGCCTCAGGTTTTTTTTGATATTTAGCTGATCTATATTTTGTCTAAAGAGCCATCCAGAAAATTCGGTTTCACAAAGGTTGTTAAAATTGGAATAGTATACGAAATGCTTTTTTTTTGTGCGAAAAATTCAGCATCCACCTCTATCCAGAATTCAAAGAGTGATTTATTAAAAAAATTGCCCTTTAATTTCGTCACTGGATGTGAAATCATGAAGCCCTTTTTTCGGCAGTTGAACCCTTCGAAGTTTTTTTGAAATGGATCCCTAACCCATTCGTAACTTGCCAATTTGCCCCTCGCGTGTATTGTTGATGCTTTTTTTTCGTCAATCTGCTGTGTTTTAAAAAAATATACGTTTTGTTTTAATTTGCCATAAATACTTAATCCCGTAATTTAATTAACGCGGGAAATTTTGAAATGTACATTCAAGAGAATTCGGTAGCTAATCGATTCGGCCAAGACTGAAGAATTTTGAAACACATTTTTACATTTTTTTGCGAGTCGTTATTGCCTAACTCACATGTACGTTCGCGAGGATGCCAGATGAATGGATATGATAAAACAACATGTTAGCTATTTTTTAAAATATTTGTACTTTTAGAAAAGGATTTTAAGGAAAAAAATTTAATTAAATATTATTTCTCAATCTGTTTCAATTTAAAAATTAGAGAGAAAAAATAAAATAATTAACCATTTCTTAAAAATATATATATATATATATATATATATATTTTTTTAAAATAAATTAAGAGTAACATATATAAAAAAAAATTTTAAAGTTTTCTTATTAATACTGAATTAAGAACAACTTTTAAAAAGTATTAGCACTTCCATGGGCTTGTCTTGCAGAGCAAAAATTTTTTAGAAATTGACCCTCTGAGTTCTTTTCTATATTTAGTGATATCTATATTTTGTTTTTTTTTCAACCCATTTTGAATATGTTCCAATTTAAAAATCAGAGGAAGGAAAAAAACATAATAATTTTATCCTATTACTTATTTTTTTTTCTTAAAAGTAACATATACAAAATTTAATATTATGTTATTAATTTGTACGGTTTATAATTAAGTTGTGTATTGTAGCTTTAGAGTCAAAGGGGATTATTATTTCATTCATAATTTATTAATGTTAAGGGGGCGCGTAAAATTGTGGGTTGAAAAGGGGGCCCGTATTGAAAGTTTGAGAAAACGAGTTAAGGGGGGAAATACAATGATGGAAAATGTTTTTTCCTCTCATACTTTATTTCTGATAGTTCATTTCTGAATCAAGCTGATATACATTTTGTATTCCAAGTCTTTTGCATAAATTTGCCATAACAATAAAGGACATAAAATTTAAGATGTACATTTTTAAATTATAACACTGATGTAAGAACCTGAGATAATTATTTGCTTTGGGGAATAACCTAATTTAAATTTTTTTGTAAAACGATACTTTGTCATAGCTTTGTATTATATTAATATATATATATATATATATAGTATTATGTTATATATATATTATTATTATGTATATATATATATATATATATATGTGTGTGTGTGTGTGTGTGTGTGTGTGTGTGTGTGTGTGTGTGTGTGTGTGTGTGTGTGTGTGTGTGTGTGTGTGTGTGTGTGTGTGTGTGTGTCATAAATTTATTTGTCGTATTATTAATATTTTTTTACTTATAAATCTTTAACTCTGGATTCTTGGATAATCCACTCCCGCTTGATCGAGAATCTATTCTGTGTTTGTACAGAAACTGAATCTTGGGGTCAATAAGCTTATGGTAAGTAGCTTGTTGCTTTCAGTATTGGTGATCTGTAATTTCATTAAATTGCATTTCAATGCGAGAAGGAATCGGCGAAAGACAAATCCTGCAAATGTAGTTTTAGGACGATATGCTATAATATATGAGCTAGTTTTGATATTTTCTGCAAACAATCCTTTACCTATTTTCAAATATATAGCGAAGAACACGTGTTCTTATAGTTATGTGCTATAGAAAATTTCGTACAAGAAAGATATATATGAGATAAAGATTACTTATGTATATTAGGGGGTTTTTGAAATAAATATATACTTTTTTTTATTTCTAAGATTCCTGAATTTACATTCAATAAAATTCGATGAGTTTCTTTTTTTTTTCTTCATGTTTAATCATTTGACTAAAAAACCCCAGTTTTTTTCAAAAATAATTTCTGTATAATTAAAAAAGAGAATTACAATAAGTGATTTTGAAATTTGTTGAATTAAGTATCTTTAACTAAAGATTTTTACCCAATTGACAGAAATATAATTGTATTCTTTCAAAGACTCATGTTTGCCTATTAAATCAGAAAAAGATTAATTTTTAATAAGTATTCATTATAATTATTCAGAAAAACAGCTTGATTTATTTGTTTGAATTTGATTATTTACTGAATAGTGTTTCCTTTTTCTCTTTTTTATTGTCTATTTACGATTTCAAATTATTATCATCTCCCAAAACGTTCTCATCAAATTTTTGCCGTTATTATCCCAAATATCATAATGCATTTCTAATTATTTGATTATTTCAAACTTATTCTTAATTTGAAAAGAAAATATTTACTTAAGTTTTCTCAACAACTTCCTTCTCATATACCTAACGTAATACGTTTCCTTTTTAAATTTTCTAACATGATGAGAAATACTATAAAGATTCTATTACGAAAGCATTCTATTTTTATCTTTCTAAATTGCATAATATCATATCGCAAAAAAAATAAACAAAAAAAAAACAGATAAATTTTTCCATCTGAATAACACACTTCTAAAAAAAAGGAAGAAAAAGCTCTCCCAAACTATGCACACATTCTAGAACAACAACAAAAAAGCATAAATCACTGCATCACTACGTCAACAAAACTCTTATTCCCACAGCTTGCATGGTTAACAGACCATTACCGCACAACACCACACATGCCTCCCAATGGACTTTGAGACAATTTCTTGAAAGGGAAAGTGGGGCATTCACTCGCCGTCTCCAAACAACATAATTTTGTCAGCACAGTGACAGCAACAAGCATAATGAATAAGCCTAATTTTCTCTTGATCTCCCTGCAATTAATCACCGTCATTACCAAGTAATTAGGTTTTTAAATGGGCATATTTACTAAATTATAACGTGATATTAGATGCAGTGCAACAGGGAAATGATGCATTGCAAAATGCTGCTGAATGATGCATTACGTAATGCTGAGCACTTAAAAGAATTTTGCTGAAGTAAAATTAAATGCTTGGAAATGTTTAATGGTAAATACGAAGAGATTTGAGATTAATTGTTGCGAAATGAAACTATTCTATGCTTCTAGTAATTTATTAAGAAGTTCTAATGTTATGAGAGAAGGAGAGAGAGAAAGATTACTTTATAAAAGAGGCTGTTTTTAATTTTTAAATTGAGTATTCACGTAAAGTACATTGGACAGATTAATTTTTTCACCTCTTTTTTCATGACTTACCATAAGCCTATGTAACCAATGTAGAAAAACACACCTCCACTCAAACAGATGTTTGTATTTTTTATCTCATTATATACAAGTATACGCTTGAAACCTACCTACAGCTTTTGTTTTAATTCTGAAATAAAATTAAAATGGTACTTCAAGTAAAAGGAACAAAAGCAGTGAACAGATGATCAGACTATATAAATGAAGGATCTTTGTACAAAACACTTGCTCTAGATTGTTATCCTACATAAGGAAAATTTCTCAGTGAAATTTTTATTTATTTCTCCAAGAAACAACTTTAAGAGTACTCGAAGGATGTATTCTTTAAAATTAAAGTTTTCTGTAAACAGCTTTCTATAGCTAAATCGAGCTATTAGATTGCCACCAAATTTGATACATGAGTTCCAAGAAGGACTCAAAGAAAGTTCAAAAATAAAAGTTCAACAGCACTTTCTTAAATAACGCTTTTCATCAAAAATAGCTATGAAAATAACCCACATGAGACACATACACACACAAAAATTTGAATAAGATTTATAAGTAAAACTGAGAAATGCATGGGATCAAAATGCAAGAAAAAAAATCAATCCTGCAATCTGACTCCATGTTATTCCTCGTTATGGAGACATTTAAAGAAACTCGTGGAAGTGTTGAACATTGTGTCATGGTACCTCTTGATCTTGTTGGTTGAGATGGAGATCAAGCTGATCTGATAAGGTTCCCAGGAGATCCGAACGCATCAAGGCTGTATTTAATCAAGCTCGAAATGATAAAAATAAAAAATAGGAACAATTTACTTTTATTAAGTTAAACACTAGAGCTGACTAAGTGATATGCAGACACGACAAGCTAAGGGGTAAGAATCAATATGCGTTTATCTGAATGAGATACAACCCCTCGGACTTAACAAAATGTAAATCCTGCTTAATATTAAATTGTAAAAGTAGCAACGATAATATGATTCTGATCTTCTGCAGTTCTTTCCTTCACCTGTTTTAGTTGTAGAATGTTTTTTTCTAGGTCATTGCGAAGCTTGTTCTGAGTGGGCCCCGTATCAAAACTCCTTGGGGGCCCTTTTTTAGAAAAGAAAGCCCTGTTAGTGGTACTGTAGCTACACATTTTGGGGTCCTGTAGCTTTGAGTCCCCGTATCATTGATATGACTGATACAGCGATAACTACGCCCCTGTTTCTAGGGGAAGTTTAATATTAATCATTTCGTATGCGTTGACAATTCCTCATATGATTTAAGTTTCTTCCGTATCCTAAGCAAATGCTAAATCTCAGCATAAAATAAACGTTTCAATATTTTTAAAATTCACAACTTTTCAAAGTAAACCGTACATTTTTCTACAATACAATGTTATTTTCCATTGTTATATCATTAAAATATTCAAATGCTTAAGGTTGCAGCAGTCCCTTCTACTTCAAGTCACAAAAACAAAGGGCAGAAATAAAAGCCCTTAATGACTGGCCCAAAAAGATCTAAGCTGTGTAAAATGAGGTCTCAGAATCCGTAGGAGGGCAGTTCAAATCTTTTCTAAGCTCTCACCAAGGTCTCCATAGGTCATCCTTCCTTCCGTCATCAACACAGCTTTCACCAGAATGGTGACAGAGGAATTAAACACTAGATGGCAGCACAACATAATGCTAATAGTTAACTATGCATTCCTTCCATGGAAAGTCTAGGAACTTCCTAGTAAGTCACGACTAGTAATTCAAGCGGCAAAAGTGTGTACGTCAACAAGACCAGCCATTTCAACAAAAAACTGGTCACAACGTCAACGGAAAAGCATTTCAACAGCACTCAAACATACCGGAGAAGTATGTCTCTCTATGTCTATCTCTCAGAAAGTCCATCAACAGCAAAAATAACTTTGATTTCCAGGAATAGGTTATAGCAATAGGCCACCTTCTGCAAGTCTCAAACAATAAAGCACAGCAAAAATCCCTTAACGACAGGCCCAAAAAAGGATCCCTTTTATTTTCAGACGTCTAAGGCATGCACGGAGTGACTGTGGGCCGGTAAAGTGGTGTTTGTAATAAACATCTCTTCCAAGGTAAAGAGTTTTTTCCGCGAAAGGCTATATAAAGTTCATAAATGTATATTTATGACAAATATTTCCTTTTGTACTTTGTTAATCCATCTTGAAATGCACAAAACTTTTGCGTCATTTAACGTCAGGAAAACACTTTATTAAATCAGGTTCCCTACATTGTTACAATGAATTAATTTTTCTCACAACATATGTGTGTATATAGACTTTAAAAAGTCAACACAAATTGCTAAGATATGCAGAAAATTTTCCAAACATATACTGTAAACTTTATATATTGTAACAGAAAATAATGAAACACAAAAGAGAGATATATAATTCAAAAAGTTTGCAAACTGTAATCGTTACCATTGAACACATTTTACTATACCCATAGCTCCACATCAATTATATAATATTTGTTTTACTTCAAGTCATTGTCTAGTTTTGCCTTATAGGAATTAATACAAGGAATTTTTACATTGATATTCTCAAAGTTGCATGATTTCAACACAGGTGCGCTCTGCTTTCGTGAGATACGCGTTTAATACCTCTACCCCCCATTATAGATTTTCGATTCTATTTAGTGTAAAGTTACATTTCCGTGTCTCTCCGAAATATTCGCCAATAAAAATTCCTTTCGCATTATCAATATTCCCATTTCCTAGTTGATGTAAAAGTGAAACTAGTACAGAGCATTTATATACTGCTAGGGTTAGAATCAATATCACTCTGAAAATAATATCTATTTTATTTGACATGTGCTTTTTTTTTTACAATTTTATCAATCTCAAAATAAAAAAAAAAATTCGCGAGTTCTTGTTTTTTTATCAATAATTCGTTTGCTTCGCTTAGTTTGTTTTCATGTAGTCGTTAAATCCGTAGTTGTTATTAAAATGTATATATTTTAAAACTACGATTAGTCTATATGGACATGTTTTCGTGAATGTTTTTTCTTATCAAAACAATATTTTCTTGCGAATAGAGTAAAAAAATAACACAGTTATTTGCTATGCTTCGTATATTTATTTAGTTATTGTATTTAATACAAATGTGGACAGAAAGACAGAACATAAAAGTCTTACAACCTGATGATAATTTTGACAAAATGTGGTTACGTGCGTTTTTTTAACTACAAGTTTACATAATAAATATTTACATGTATTTTAACTATGAATTCACCGTACTTGACAAGAAATTAGGTATCCTTCTGCCGAATTTTCTGAATTTTCAACTCTTTGTATATAGATATATTTAAATATTGTTTTCAAATACTTTATTTTTTAAAACACAATTAGTTCCTTTTAATACAATGTAGCCAAAATATATTTGAATTTTTTTGCCCTTCCCTGAAGTTACTTTAAGTTGCAGATGCATTTCTTGATAAAATCAAGAATGTTTGTTTTATGTTGGTAATATATATCATCTGATAACCACATACAAGTACCTAAAAATTAATCTTCTGCTAAATTCTTCAATTTAACACTCCAAAAGTTACAGCACTATTTTATATTATAGCGTTGTTGTTTTTTTCATTTCTCTCTCTCTCTTTCTGTATATATATATATAATTATAGTATTTATATTAAAAATTAATCAGTTTTCAGTTTTGCCATTTATCCCATTGAATCTTGGAGGATCTTCGTAATATAAACCTGCTGTTTTGAAAACAACATGAAAAAAGTGATATTTTAGATTTTGTTCGAAATGTAGCTAATAATCATTACGTATGCATAAGTTATATTGATAAATTAAATGTTAAAAATAATTGTGAAAGAAAACCAAATATTCCAAAAAAATTTTTACAAAAACTCAATTTTCTCTTCTTATTCCTACCCAGTAATATCAAATAAATGCAAAGGCTAATTCGTTGAAATCATATTTAACACGATAATCTTAGTCCTAAGCCATAGAGTTTGCTATTGTATTACTGTAAATATTCTACTCTGTCAGGCAATGCATTGCCAAATTCCCACATACTGTTTAGCATTAAATTAAAATTACAGTAATTTAACATATTGTTAATGATTTAATATACATTTATTAACACAAGGAGCTTTTTTTAGATACAGAAAAATTAAGATTCAAAAATTCTCATAATTAAAGATTCCCCTTCTGGAGCTTAATTTATCTTTTATGTTCCACCACAAAAGTAAATTTATTACAAGACTCATTTTAAGTAACACAATATTTTGCTTAATTTTTAATAGTAGTAATAAATCATCTACCTCAATACTTGTTCCAATAAACCTCTTTTAAAGTTTATTCTTCAAAATGGAAAAGTCTTTCTGAAGATCAGATGTAAGTAATTGTAACTTTTTGGAGCACAAACCGTTTGAAGAAAAGAACCATTAGTATTTGCTTTATCATATGCTATTTAACAAGGATTCGCATACTTATAATTATCTATATTTTTTTAAGATATTTTTTCAAATTTTCTTTTAATAAAATACTTTTTATTCTTCCACTCAAGTTCAAATACATTTTTTTTACACTTGCAGTGGATGGCACTTGATGTTAATACAGTTTTTCAAACATTAATTCATTAATTTAATTCAATTAATGAATAAATAGTAACAAACAAAAATAATAGTCCAACACCCAAAAAAGAAATGAAAATAGAAAACTGCAAGTAAAATAGCTTTTTATTTTGCCACTTAATATTTTGATTCTGTCACATGTACATATTTTTATATTAATTGTAATAATTTTTTAAAAAAAAGGAATTATAAAATAAAATTCTTCTTTGTTGACCTAAGTAGCAATTGACTTAATGTTTCTTTTATTTGCCTTGTTACTTAAGGTATCCGACTACGTTCGGAACCGAGATTTTGCAAAAGCTTTAAATGGATAATATTTATGATATTTAGTGCCACTTAGATTTAAAAAAGTATATAAAATTGTTTTAAGAATATTATTGCAATAAAAAATTATTTAAGTACAATATTTTGACAAAAAATGAACATAGACTGAATAATTAAAAAAAAGTCTTCTTTTATGAAAAATGCTTCTATTATAATAATATTTTGCCTGTGTATAGATGAGACCTCTGTACAGAGGCTGAACTAGAATTTTTGAATTATAGAACTTAGAAGTTGATTTATCCATATTTTACTACATTAGAGGAGAAAAATTTGAATAAAAAGTGCCGGTAATTATTTCAATGGGTGGTAACTCTGAAAATAATGTGAATTTTTCAAAAATCCTAGTACATACTCTCTGGATAAGTATTTACTTTATATAAGCACAAAATATTATTATTATAGAAGCATTTCTTATAAAAGGAGAACGTTTTGAAAAAGTTTATTCTAAGTTTATTTTTTGCCAAAATATTGAATATAAATAATTTTTTCGTCATTATGTTCTTAAAACAATTTTATGCATGTATTCTACTCTAAGTGACACTAAATATGATGAAAATTATCCATTTATGCGCTTTTTTAAAATCACAGTTCCGAACGTAGTCGTATACCTTAATGTAACTTGCCTATATTCATACCGAATGATGAAATAGTTTCACCTATTTACTGTATACATGCGATATTATTACGTGGTCAGAAATATTCTTATCCAGGGAAACTATCTAAAATAGTTCATATTCCGTCCCCCTAGCAAGGACTTTTTCCAATTCAAACGGTTTTCACAATATCTGTGTCTCCAGAGTATAATTCGTTTAAAAGTGTATCCGAAAAACTAAACATAATTTCCTCTTTTATCACCGACCATAAAAACTACAGCGTGAATGGGAGTCAATAACACCCTCCCATGCATGCACGAGAAAGAAGAACAGAAAAACCCTTTCGAGCTTTTTCTTCTCTCTCTCTCTCTCTCTGTCTTCCTTGACCTGTAATGTCTGCAGACCTTTTATCCATCCATTGAACGACATCGATATCCGTTAAATTTCAAGGAGAGCAATGCTGGATTTTGTTCAGAATATTGATTCCGGGGCAACCATTTCTATCCTAAATTGATGGAAAAGTAGGGAAATATTGAAAAAGAAAAGATGCCGCTCTCTCTCATGGAAATCTTCCTGAAGAAACTGAAGAATTTGTGGCTGTCAAGAAGAAAGAGGAAAGAGACTTGAAAAATGATTTCTCTCTCTTGATCGCTTTGGCGAACTCTTTGAGAGTTTTATTTGAGCATTTTCAGCTGGAAAGTTTCGTGAATTGAAGCAAGTATATAATACGTTTCACTGACTTGTATTCTTCAAAAACTTCAAGAATAAAATCCGCATTAAGAGTGATTAAGTGTCTTTGATTGTTTTAGGAATCGAGTTGGGAAAATAAAGGTTTGGAGGATTTTTTTGTGTTTTGACGTAGCGTTTTGAAGTTGAAAAGATTTATTCCTGTTGAATTGTTGGGGGAGTAGATTTGACTGGCTTTAGAATAAAGTATATTTTATCTTTTGGGTAAATTACAGAGCTACATATTTGATTTCTTCGGCGAAATGTTTAATTTTTTTTATTGCGATTGTAGAAGTTTAATAAACTATTCAGTAAACGTAGAATAAATTTATGAACTTGTTCTGTCTATTTCCACAGTACTAAATACTGATTGATTTAATATATCAACAAACATTCTGTAAATCCATCATTATCAAAAATTAATAACGCTTAAGAATAATTATGTTCTACATACCTATATAACGTTTTCATTTAAACAATCGTTAACTACAGTCGAACCTGTTTTTGTGCAGGTTTTTTTATGCGATTTATTTTTGTGCGATTTTGTTTGTGTGCGTTTTTTTGTGTGCGATATTTTTTTATGCGGTGTATGAATTTCAATGGCTTTGGCGCCATTGTAATGTTTTCTATCTATTTACTATTGGCGTAACGGATAATGTTAGGACCCCCTCACCCTGAAAAGTCAGGTTTTTTGCCTTTAATATTTTATAAATTGGGTAAATGCATATTTAGCGTAAGTCAGGCCTTGGGTCCCTAGAGTCCACCCCCCTACCGTGATGCGGGGATGTGCGTTTTGCCACTGAAATGTAGACATTGCAAGACGCTCTGTTCATTCGTTATAAACAGTCTCCCGACAATGTGCATTCAATTGCTTTCTCTCAACGCTCCAACAGCCCGCCCTTTATTGAAGACGAAACTTTCAATGACAGTGACATTATCAATAATTTGATAAATTATAAAGACGGACAAGAAACCAGATTCTTTGAGAGCGGATAAAATTAAGCAGGGATCCAGCTTTCCAACAAATTGGAAAAGCATTTTCTTAAAATAGATACCAGTTATGAAAGGAATATAAAATTCCAAAAAGTCTTCAATCACGTATAGCTGGTTATCGTGACATTTACAAGCAACTGACCACCCGTCCTTCGACACAAAAACTTATCTCTTACTTTATGTTGCCAAAAAATAAATCAATTGAAATTGCATCTTCAAGTGACAAAAGCGATTTTGAGCTTATTCATTACAGGACTTTGGATTACGATGAGTAGTGAGGAATTATGTATGTGCATTTTAAAGACTTATACGTATATACAATCAGAAACTATATGTTTTTAAAATGTTTCCATGTGTAATATTTAATTATTAATTTTGTTATGGGAGTACTCTTACATAGATTTCTTAAATAATTGTCTTATTTTATAAATGCGACTTTTATTATGCGGTCCCTATCCATCGCATAAAAAAGGTTTTTTTGTAGTATTTTCACGAATTAGTTTTTTTTATGTAAGAATCTATGAAAATTTCAATTTTTTTTTTTTCAATATTTTTTTATGTGGTCCCTATCTACCTCACAAAAACAGGTTCAACTGTATTTGGTTGGACCGTGACTTTCGAAAAATGTAACATATAAAATATAGTTGTCATTAATTTTAATAAAATAATTATCTAAAGAAAACTGATCAACCTATAAATTATGATTAAGATACTTTTTCATCAATATAATAAAAAAGACGAATTTTAAACTATTTCTTCATTATAAAGCCTTAAACTTTCCCATAAGTTTCAATCTTCTTTCCCTAACAACTCAAAGAAAATTATAAGAAATTTGAACTTTTATTGTAAACTATACCAAGTAATAATACTTCATAGTAACTTTATCAATTAATTTATTAATCATATCTTTCTTGGACGTTTTATATTTTAGATGCAGATTTCAGAAATTAAACGCACGCGCGGAAAATTAGAAGGAAAACCAAATAACTGAACGAATATCATAAATAATATTTGCATCAGAAGCTGTTCACAAGGTCAACGGAATACCAAACTTTCGCTTATAGAATTAAACTCGTTTTCTTGTTTAGACATTGTTGATTACTCAGAAATAATATATCGAAAATTATCTAAATCCATTCATTTTTCCTTTGAAATACTTTTATGGTATATGCATATTTTGAAAGTCCAATGCATTATTTATATACGATCTGAAGGTTTAAACTCTAAGCCAATAAACTGATGAATTGTTAATCATGGATTCTAAGTTCTTGTTACTAAAAGAAAAAAAATCCAGTAAAGTCCTTTATAAACAAAAGCTGAGCAATTTTATCGGCAATATGAAACTTGAAAGGTTGATCCAAAGGGTTACTAGTATAACATTATCTTGATCATACAATCGAGAGAACCTTTTTATTATACATAACACCATCATTAAAACGATACAAGTTAATAATGAGTAGACGTGACGATGTCTTTGCCTCTGCAAGGCGCACCTTTAAGAACCTACTGCATACTTTCTTCACCACGTGTTCAAAGGCAGAAAATGAAACGACCCCCTCAGGAGTTATTTAATAGAAGCGAGAAAATTCCAGCTAGGCAGAGACACAAAACGGTTGTTTTTCTTGACTTCGCCGTCGTGATATCAGCGTCTATGGGGAAATTAAACTTTCCTCGAGTACATAGGTAACAAAATATGACAGAGACACTCATAAAAAGAACTGCTGAAAATAATAATAATAATAATACCTTTAGCGATGTTCCTCCTTCCTTGGAACTTCAGGTAAAGGATAATAGAGAAGGCAACAAGGACGATTCCGCCGATGACAGCAAAAAGGATTAGCAAAACGGGACTAACGCTCAACTCCCAGACGTCCTCTGAAAAAGAGATAATAAAACGTATTACACAACGGAAGCGGAGCTGTGAATGTGTCTTCCTTTTAAAAATGGCTCTGACTGCTGGCGATAAACATTGAGCATCTTTTGTGTTTGGCTCGTTTGTATTCCTTATTGTTAAACGAATTTGGCTTGCACGCGAGGTGTTCTGGCGAGTGTTTCTCTGTTGGTGAGAAAGTTTACACTGTTAATGAGGTGGAATGTTAACACATTAAGGGCTAGACACATAAATTGACGTTCTAAGAGTCTAGGTGTTAATTGAATAATAATTTAGTGTTTGCCTTTGTTTTACTGTATCTGGGAATGTTGGTACAAAGTTGTTACAATGAATTTCATGTAGTGATAAGATTAGCGTCAAAAGTTCAAACAAGTTCTCGCACAAAGCATATTAAATACATTTATTTCGCTGTATAAATTGTTCAAATAATTTTTTCTGTTATATTTTTTCTGTTAAATGTTGTTTTGGTTACAATAGTTAAGATGTTATTAATTGCAAAAATAATATTTTGCGGTTTCTAATGATTTCAACTAAATTAAAATAATCGAGCTATAAAGTGAACCACGAACTATTTGTTGTATAATAAGATGCAAGATCTAGCACGCCCCTAAATCCAAATATATAAGTTAACATTGTTTTAGTTCGTATTCTTAAGTAAAATTAGCTAATAGAAAGGTACTCTTTTGTATTCAATGCTGTAATTTTACGACTTTATATTTAAAGAACATTTTTTTTTTACAATTTTCTCATGTGTTTTATCAGTATATAGAAAAGCAGATAGTATGTGTGCCACTTTAACTCCACATATCTGCATAATATAAACATTACAGATAATAAAGCCATGGATGATAAACTCGAAGCATTTGAATTTATTAAGTTAAAAGTATTGAGACAGAGAGAGAGATCACTTCCTGTTTTTCGGTTAGATAGTTTAACTCTCTACTCTCATAATTTAAATAATATGTTTTTTTACTGCATTACTTAGTTATTTCATTACTTACAAAGTTACTGCAAAAGTTACTTCATTACTTACATAGTTACTGCAAAAATTTACTCCATTACTTACATAATTACTGCAATAAGTTACTTCATTACTTAGCAACAAAAGAGGAAAAAAAATCTCTCTTAAAAATTATGTGTATTTGGATAGCAGTATATTTATAAAATAAACAATAGTCTAAGTAACTACTTAACAAAACATTAAAACTGAAATTAAATTATGAAAATAAACCACAACACAAATAAAAATATGTAATAAATATAGTCTAAAATTAGGGAATCTGTTATAAAGTCTGGGCTTAATAAAATGTTCATAATGATTTAATGCATAACACGTTTATATAACAATTACAACAATCAAAACAGTTACTTTACTTAACTAGAAAAATTCACCGGATTATCAACTTGAAAGGTAAAAATTATAATAAATATCAGAGGGTAAATAATAAAATAAAACATCGGAAAATATCAAAATTATTAAGATTATAACTAAAATCCCTGTAAATTCTTATAAGTCTGTTGTTGGTTTGCTCATTTATTAAATAACGTACAAAAGTATAGAGAAGAGCTTCAGTTATCCTTTTGTTTTACGAAGCAGTGGTGTAATATGTATACATACTAATTAGCGTAAAAAGAAAAAAAATGTAGGCAATATTATTTGTTTGGTAATTTGGTTATTAATTAACCAATTAACATATTGCCTGCATTTTCCTCTACTCACTTCATTATATATTATAGTACGAGAAAAGGAAAACGCAAACAATATATTGTTTAGTAGTTAATTATAAACTTAAAAATATCACAGTCTGAGTAGTTGAAACTTTTAGTGTATCACTTGGAAGGACGCATGGAAATAGAATTTTTAATTATAGTATGCTGAATTGTATTTTGGTTTAGTAAATACTATTTAATGAACACAACTGAGACATTAGCTACTTGAAATTTAAGCAATTTGTGAAACAAATAAGGGGTTCTAGAAATATTTTATAAAATGTTATAGGTATATGTAAGATTTTTTCTAATATTCCTTTTAAACAGATATTAAAATATACGTCAATTAATTTGCAGTCTATTTACAAACATAAACTAAAATATTAAACACAAACAAGGAATTCGGTAGTTAAACTCATTTTACTAAATAAAAATTGCAATTTACGTCTGCAAAACATTTTGAAAATATCGCGCAGTGAGGCGTAAGAATTTCGTACTCTAAAACATCTTATTTCGAAATATTACTTTGTTCTTTAAATTCTGTATCATCATTTTAAAATTTTATTAAAATGATTAAAAAATTCTTTAATTTTTTGTATTATATATTTCTTTCGTTTCTTATGCTTCGCAGGTTACGTAGAAATCCGTTATGATTTTTTTTCTAAAATATTGTAAATATTATTAAAACTCTAATATTTCATAAAATAGTATTTTAATCTTCAACAATTGCTTCCGTGATTTTATATTTTTAAAATTAATTATGTGAAGGATATACATAATTAATGCGTTTTCCTTATCTTGTGGAAAAACACACGCACACACACAAGTATATCATTAACAATACACCATGCATTTTAAAAGGAATTTGCATTCGCAGGAAAATAAATACTCCCTTGTGGAAAACGAAAAGCATTTTAAATAGCAAATTACAGTGTAGTTTTTAAAGTTTAATGTTGTACCATAATAAATCATATTGTGATAAAGGAAATTTTTGTTATCAGTAGCAATTTATTGCTTTAAAATAACGAAATAATTAACAAAAGATTCGGTATTAATTATATTATTCATAATGATTTATTGTTCTCTCTACACACGCACACCAATTGCCAACAAAAACAATTTTTGAAACAATTATTTCCATTTTCCTTAGAAAAAATGTTGTAGAAAATTAAATCTTCTTAAAGAAGAATGCTTATTTTATTAAGAAATGAAACAGAGTTTCAATTATGTTAAAACTACAATTGATATAAATATATAAAAGATAAAAATTTAGATTAAATAGATTACAAAAATTAGGATAAAACTAAAAAGAAAATTTCTGAATTTTTGAGACAACAGCTATTATATTAAATGTTACAATCTTCGTTATTTTTGGTAAATTTTAAGTCATATATTAATAAATAACAGACTACTAAAACAATAGCTAATCTGCATTTGAATTAAGAAAAGCTTTCCCTACAATAACGTGTTAGGCCAATTTTATTTTCCTTCGAACACAATGAAAAATTACAAATATTATTGAATCGCAATTTTATCCTTGTTATTCTTGCAGCTCAAACAATACAAAGGATTGAATAAAAGATCGTTCTCAGATAAATGCCTATCCCATGCTTGAAATAAATAAAAATCTGAAAATAATAATGCTTTCGATATTGTTAGGTACCTTCGAGATAAAACAATCAAATTCTTTTAGCAAATTTCGTGATATTGTTTTGCCTCGCATATACCTATAAAACGCTATAAATTAGGAATCCCATTCTCAGCATATATATATATATATATTTATTTTAAAACCCAAACCTGTATTTTAAAAGAGATAAAATATGAAACATTTATAATAAAACTACAGATAATATACACACGCTTATATTATTTAAATTAAACTACAAAAAAATAACTTATTCCGGAAAAATATTAGAAAGTAATATTTAAAACGTATATATAAATAAAAATAAATAATAATGTCAATGAATACTATGGTTTTTATGAAGAGACAATGTATATATAAAACACAGTGATTATTTCCTCATATAACTATCATTTAAGACAGTATTTAAATGGAGATATTCTACAAAAGCAATTTCAAATCTTATATCACATGTATTTTCAACACACAATGAGAAACAAACATATACATACAAATAATTCCTAACATCTAATGTAAGTATGTAAGATTGGGTTACATTAGAACTTTTTGAAACAAAATTTATACAATTTATAATATTGCTTGTACGAATTCTAGTATTGGTCCAAGTACAGAAACTAAATCGGAATTATTTCCTTTTTTTTAAAGTTTTTTTTCTCTTTAGATTCCATTTGAAAACATAAAGTCATTCACGGCGGTACTATCATTGCATACATATTCAAATTTATAATTTGGTGACAAAAATTGGAAAATAACCATCGATATAAGTGATTGTGCGGTACACAACAGGCAGTCTTGATAATTAAATACAACACAACAAACAAATGCTCGATATGCATCCTATGAATTTTCTTTTATAAATGTAACAAAATAGCTAAGATTTCCCGATTGTTCTGTGACTAATGTAGCATTTCTTGTATACAAAATAAAGGCTAAAATTAATATTCTGATTCAGCAGACTCATTGGCCAACAGCAATATATTGAATAGGCTTAAGGAATGCAGTTTACCCTGAAATTTATTGTTTTTCTCATAGCTAATATAGCATTTTATATGCATAATAAAGACGAAAACTTATTGCTTGTTCTAGCAGCAATCATCTACCAACAGTTATTCATTCAATATCCTCTTAAATGCAATATGAATAATGATAAATGAAAACAGTATTTCAACAAAACTTCTTATACCCGATTTTTCTCCTTATCGTCAGCATCGCTTATGCAGGAAGCTCCTTATGTATAACAACATAGATATTATATATATTCTCCATTGGTAAATACTATGAATTTAATATTATTATGACTGGTATCAACAAATAACAAGTATACAGTCAAAATGTATCACTTATATAATTTTTAAGAAATTCTCACATGAACCGTTTTTATTATTGAAACATATAATCTAAAAAACAAAGATTCAAACACTATCAAAGAGGCATTTATAGAAATTAAAACACCCCTCAAGTACAGAGACAATTTATGTACATAGTTCTATTTGTGCCAAGCTATTTCAATTTCAGCAAACTTTTCAAGCATGAAAGAAGAACCCAAATTGAATCTTATCATTCGTAAAGAAGCCAATGGCAAAATAGTAAAGAATATTCATTCTAAAATTTGTCTCCAAGCTTTCCACCACATCCATCTGTACTAGTTAAAAGCCTTAAGGATCTACGAAAACTTTAATAGGAGAAAAACGTCCCAGACTTCGAATGTACAAAATTACATCAAAAAACTTTTCTTTTTCAACTTTCTTCCAGTAGAGAACTCGTCCCCAACGGTAACATATTCAATACGCCTAAAGAAAATGCAATCGTGCCTGGGAGAAAGTGGAGTGGGACAGAATGAAGAATAAAGTAAAAATTCTCGCCAAGGAACTTTCCATCCCAACCCTCCCATTTTCCGTATCACCTAAACGACGGAAACAGACAGTAGAAGGCCGCATTCAGATGAATGGGAAGGCCTATCAGGAATTGCGTTCGATGTCACGTCTCTGCTTTGGGAGATTTGCTTGGCGCAGTTGAAAAAGGAACAGGTTAGTGCTGGGGAATCGATTGAAAAAGAAGGAAAATGAGGACAGCGATCTCTAGGCTGAGATTGATCTACACCACCCCCTTTTGCTGTGGAACGGGAGGATGAATGGGACTGGAGGTACCCGGGCCAGAGGATCGGTGGAAGATTTTCGTCCCGATCAAATCGGGGTGGTTTTTGTTGGCAGGTTAGTGGTGTGGTGTGGGTATTGAAGGGTGAAATAGAGTTTTAACTTTGAGAAGAGGGAGAAATTGGTTCATGGTTTAAAAGAAATGGGACCGTTCATTGAACAGAGTGAATTGTCAACTTTTTTAAAAGAGTGGTCCATTTAAGAACTTTTGGTTTGAAAGTTTTCAAGTGCAGGCATTGGGAGATTCTTTCAAATGATGAATGGTACGGAAATGAAAGTGAGCCAGTAAACCAAATTTAATTTTCATCTAGTAACCATTCGCATAAAGAGCACATTCAGTTAAGCCTTCTGCCTTTAATTATAACTTATTAAGGATTTTTCACCTAATCATAGAACACCTGAAACATCACTTGCCCCATTTAAGTATTCAATATCACCACTATTAAGGTATCCGACTACGTTCGGAACCGTGATTTTAAAAAGCGTATAAATGGATAATTTTCATGATATTTAGTGTCACTTAGATTAGAATACATGTATAAAATTATTTTAAGGACATTTTGACAAAAAAAAAATGATTTAAATACAATATTTTGGCAAAAAATTACTTAGAATAACTTTTTTTTCAAAATGTTCTCCTTTTGTGAAAAATGCTTCTATTATAATAATATTTTACCTGTATATAGCTCGGACCTCTTTACAGAGGCTCAACTATGATTTTTGAAAAATTCACATTATTTTCAGAGTTACAACCATTTGAAATAATTATAGGCGTTTTTTTTCTTAAAATTGCTCCCCTGTGTTGCCGTAAAACATGGATAAACCCACTTCTAAGTTATATATTTTCAAAAATCCTAGTTGAGCCTCTGTAGAGAGGTCTGAGCTATATACAGGCAAAATATTATTATAATAGAAGCATTTTTCACAAAAGGAGAATATTTCGAAAAAAATTATTCTGAGTTAATTTTTTGCCAAAATATTATATTTAAATTATTTTTTTTTTGTCAAAATGTCCTTAAAACAATTGTATACATGTATTCTAATCTAAGTGACACTAAATATCATGAAAATTATCCATTTATTTGCTTTTGCAAAATCACGGTTCCGAACGTATTCGGATACCTTAAAAAATTCCTTGCGTATTGCACATTTTTAGCAATATGTGTAGTTGAAACTCTCGTATAAATGTAGCAAGCCACACCGGCTGTTAGGTAACTTTTACAGCGAAATATATAACTAAAATTTGGTACTATGAGAAGCGAAAAAGACTAATTATCAATTTTAATTTCGGCCACCAAATATTTATATAGAATTTCATCAATTTACAATAGGTAACAATACATCAAAATGAATTATTCATATTTCATCAAATGATATAAGTGAAATTATTACCATTTATGAAAGATTCTACTTTAAATTTTAAATTTAAAGTCTTACTGATGGTATGCCACATATTCTACGATTCTGATTTGAAATAAATATATTTTATATTGTTTATATTCCAGTAAAAAGTGATAGTAACTCGGGGGTATCACTAAAAATTATATTCCGCTATCCACCTCAAAAGAGAAACCCATAAAAATATGTAAAGAGATATTTTTTTTCCCTTAAAAAATATAAAGTGATATTTATAACAAATATAAAGTGATATTTATTTTTTTGGATTAAGGATTTTTTTTTTTTTTACAAATATAAATATCGATGTTGTAAAAAGTAATAAATTATCTTCATTTATGAATTGCTATCTATACAAATTTATCTGTTCAAAATATGTTTATATATTGATATCATTTAGCTAAAAAGCAGAAAAAAATAGGAAGAAACAAAGGGACACTACAAAAAAATTATAACTCTACATATAAATAAAACATCCATATTTTCGCACAATTTTAGATATCGAACTTCGAAAGGAAGAACAAAGATCTCATGAATGCAATATTTGCATTAAAAGACCATCAATACTATGGTACCTTGATTGATGATCAAAAGAAGGGCTTTTATTCAATAAAGAACTAAACGTTTGTAAGGCGTATGAGATTTTTCAATTGAAGAAATACTATTTATGCATTAAAATACTGTTGAATTTTTTGATTGTATTCTCAAAACTTTTCATATTTTTGTTCGTAATGAATTTTAACTTTTTTATAAGCAATGATCACGGATATGTATTTAAATATTAAAAATTCAGACTTACTTAATAGAATTGAGAAAGAACAGAGGGAAATGGAGTAATAAATTAGGTTCATTTAATCGCAACATTTTACATACCACTGTGTTATTCTTTTTTCACATTTTATTTTAAACTTTCTGCTTCTCGATTAAAAGTACAGTAAATAATATAATAAAAACAGCAACTTTTTTTTTATCGTAGCAAAAATAAAATTTTATTTTGTTGTCTGTGCAGTTTCATTCTATTAAAAGTAATTTGAAATGACGTAAGAACACCGAAGAATTGCGTGTGTTTATCATTTGTTGTTTGTTGTGTTATAAAGCATGCATTTAGAATTTATAAAAAGTTATACCTTTTAGTTGTAGATTATTTTTTGAGTAAAAACGAACACAGATGCCGACGTACTAGAAATCTTAAAAAATCTTATTAATTTACGAGATAAAAATGCAAACAAGAAATAATTGGTCAGCTTCCTCCAAGGAAAACACTCCTTGAGTGATCTTCATATATTTGTGGGTCATATCGAGTAACCTTCCCAAGATATAATTTTGTCACAAATTATCTTTCTTTCTAGTATGAATCAAGTAAGAATACTTTTTAGAACTTAATATATTAATAGCATACATAATACCTTGTATGTGCCTTTTTTCGCGTTATTTAGTCAGTATAGTACTGATAATATTTATATGTGATAATTTTGCACGCACTTGTATGTAGACATAATAAAAAGAACACAAATTAAATAATTTCAATTATTATGCTATTTACCAATTTATATACATAGCAAAAAAAACTCATTCACTCACTCATCACAAGGTCTCCAAAACTGTTAAACCTACACAGGTGAAAGTTGGCAGATATGTTGCTTTTGTTGTGTTCTGTTGTTAAGAACCAGTTTTTCAAAAATCGAATCCCAAAGGAAGTTATAGTGAAATAAATTGGCGTTTTTGAACTATTACATCTACAGACTTGAAATTCGGCAATGCTTCTTTTGCTTAATAGATACACACTGGGATTTGCAGAAATCGACTCAAGGGAGAAAGATCACGTGAGAGTAAGAGATTAAAAAACAGCCTATTTTAGAAATTCAAGTCTTACCCTTTTCAAATCAAGATGAGAAGGCTATAAGCAATGCTTCTTAAAATTTCAACATTGCGGCCAAATATTCAATCATAATATTTACGCGATCCCTTCCTCCATGCAATAACAAAGTATTGAATTCAATAACACTAAACCCAGTACGATTTTAACCTCTCAAGTGCCACCGGCGTATATAAACGTCTCACTCAGTCCAGTGTGTTTATAGCTCCGGACGTACATATACGTCTTTTCGAAGTATAATCTTTAATGTGAACAGCTATCTATAAAATTATTTCGAAGGATTAAAATTATCTTTGCAGTGTTTGTAAAGGAATTACTTATTTTAGAGGATTTGCTTATTTATTCCTTCTCTACCCCCCAATACACCACATACGATCGCCTATGTATTAAACGGTGACATTGGGAGCGATCGGCATTTATAAGATTAATTATAAACTTGTACAAATTATATAACAAGATAAGTGTTAATTTTTGAATATTATTTTATACATGACAAGTCCAAAGGGTCACTGGTAATTATTAAGTTTGTTTTTAACTTAGTATTGTTAAATTAATTATAAAATGCAATGTTTCTTTTCTCTATAATAGGGCTGCGTATTGGTGTTTAACCTTTGCAGACCTAGTTCCTTCCCCAGGAGCTGGTATCACTTTTTAGCTCGGCACCATACAGGCAATACTAATTATCACAAGTAATTTTGACGCCCAGTTTCCTCCCTAGAGGGAGGCACCAGAGCTCTGACGATGCAAACCTGCACTAGATTTAATTTTGTCTAGAGCATCCAAGCCAAACAGACACTCTAGGGATGTTTTACATGCCGTCTCGTCGATTTTCTGCATCATGAAAATCCATCGACATGGGCCAGGGTCGGACCTGCAACCTTAGGTGCAGAAGGCCAACGACAAATCAACCACACAACCCAGCGGGCATAAAATACATTGTGTGTACTGATATAAGTATAAGAGTGTCATGCCAATGTAAATGCTTATTTTATTTTTTATTACGTCAAAATGTATTTTGTTTGTTTTTACTTTCAGTAAACTAATAATTTTTAAAAATAATCTTGTTTTCGACTTTTCATTATGCTCACGCCCTCCTTGTACGGTTATCTTGTCCCCTAGGGGGCGCACTCTGCAGTTTGAGGATTTTTTAAATACCAACGAAAGCATAATGCTAGAGCTTAATTATAGAATTAAATATCTCAATTACTTAAAAACAATACATATTGTAGTTATGCAGCATCATAAAATATCCTTCAAAGCGGTCGGTTGACAACTATATACGAGTTTCTATTAATTTGCTGTATTTTATTCTGTTCTTGTACATGATTCAAAAATTTTTTAGCTATCATTAACACAATGTGACTTAGAAATATAATTGTATCAGACTAATTTTGTATAAAAGATAAAGTACTTTGTAAAACCTCATAGAAGCTTAAAACGGATACCTATATGCATTAAACATTAAACAAGTTGCTTTTTACTTTTGGCTTTAAATTTATGGAAGGAAACTAGTTATTGCAATAATACATCCCTTGTAAGTTCTATTGTTCATTGGTCCACGTTAGCACTTTTCAGAAAACTTATTATTTTACCAGCCTGCTATATTTGACATAAGCATTTCTGAGAAAAATTATGATTTCCGTCACGGAGACTACAAGGCTGCAAATAAATAAGTTAACCACTGTCTCCATGAAGGATTCCTCGAATTTCCGGTAAAAATACTGTCTAAGCAAATTCTTCAAAGACAGATGATTTGCTAAGAATGCTTTGTATGCCGTGATGAATCATTCTTCTGACATCAACTGCAGTTGGTAGTTAATAATATGATCTATTGTATTATTCTTAAAAGGAACTGGCTAATGGATTTATCTCATCTCATACTTACTGCCATCTAAAGGATTATAATTACATAAAATAACGTCTCCACAATATAAATAATAAGAATTAATGGGATTATAATTTCATGCCAACATTGGTGCCCAATAAATAAATGGAACATGAAAATGCTTTTAATATCATGTGTAACACAAGGGTATATTGGTTCATATAATGGCAGATAATAAGTATTATTACTCTGACTAAGAGTAAAATCGTTACATATTTAGCGTTTTATCCCATTTTTTTTAAGTCAATGCATCTTTTCCTCTAAAACATTATCTTATCTTTATTGTTTCTATGCTATAGAACCTGAACAAAAAAGTTTCGTAATTTTGGGTAAAATTCCGGCATAAAGCACAAATTATGATTTTAATTTCTTTTAAAAATGAAACACACTAATGTTTAATAGTATTAAGTGCAATATAATTAATCATTACTATATATATATAAGAAACTGGTTATATGTATTTGTATACAATTTTTAATAAACTCTACTTGAGGGACTGAAATGAATCGAATACTACAAAAATGTCACTGTAGTTTTGGAAACATTAACAGATGGATGCTTCAATATTAAAAACATTACTGACTAGAGACAGATTTAAAACCAACCCTCACAATTTCTGTTTACAACACTGAGCCTAATCATGTGAAATGTTAGAAATAAACGTTCTAAAACCATTAGTAATAAAAATAGTAGCGCACCTATAAAGATGCATTCGAAAATGAATAGATCATGCACTCATCAAAGACCAATAAACAAGCTATTGTCAAATTCAATAATCCAAATACATATTCAAAGCATGAAAACTGAAGGCAAAATTGTAGTATTAGCAATAAACATAAAATTGTTTTTCTAAATTAGTTAAAAACAAAAAATACGAAATAAAAGTTAAAATTCTAGGAATAATATTAAGGATATATTGCGATTATCTATATTGTAATGTTTACGATAAAAAAAAGTTTTTTTCGGAATGTGTTTTTTAAGAGCTCCAGCATCTCCATCTGTCATTTGAGAAGAGTGGTACTTAAATGCAGAAATTTCTTAACACAATGAATATTTATATAGCGTTTATGAATAACAGCACAATTGAAAAATAGCAATTTATTCAATACAATTTAGAATTTCTTTTTATACAAATAACTAAAGATAAAACTATTTGGGTATTTTTGTTACAAATAACATTATATATATATATGTGTGTGGGTGTGTTCAATATTATTTTATTGAATATTATTGAATATTCAATATTACTTTGAATTTGTTATTGATAAAAAATACAAACGAATCAGAGTACACAGAAAAAAGAGTATGAAAAAAGAGTCAACTTTTTTGCATTAAATGTTTCTGTGATGGATGTTTTTATCTTATAACACAATACTGATAAGTGCATATTACCAACTTAAGTCTCTATCTTATTATTTATTAATCAGTCAATAATTTATCTTCTTTCCCTGAAACTTAACTTAAAATCTATGTTGATGTATTTTAAAAGATCACAAATTTCTTAATCGAGTCGATATCATTTGTACTATATTTGATTTCTTACTTTTAATTTGAATACGCAACATTTTTTTAAAATATAATAGACTTAAATTTAATAACGAAACTGAATTTTAATAACATTATGCGACGGGCTATTCACTTTTCTACTAAACACTCCTCTTGGGTTCTTTGGGGCCGAAAAAGTCAAACTCTTTCCAACCAAATCCAGAAGCGAAACGTGAATATGCAAATGGGAAACCTTTTAAATAGCAGAAGTTTAACGTAAGCGTAGGACCTATTGGGAAGTGATTATGCCAGTCTGAGTTTAAGCGCGAGAACTGAAGGAAGAGAAGAAAGCCGCCATTGAGTGCGAAGCTATCCGTGACAGAACGATCAAGTCAAGGTGGATACAATTCCATGCGAGTTAAACTAAAATATTTAGGATCCGAGAGGATTGCGGTGAAACAAGAGATTAAGGTAGGATCATTCTAGTTTCTATTGGTAACTGTGATATAAACAGAGATTAGGAATAGACGGGAAAGTTAAATATACTCATTAAGATCGCGCTTAGTTGGTAATACGTATTGTGTGTTTTCTCACCTTAGATCCCTAAGTTATAATATAAATATTATCATTGTTAGTGTTTAAGTTAAGATCTTAATAAAGACATTTTAAGATCATGGCAACGCCTGGTTCTTCATTCACTCCCACACCTCTAGGCCACGAAGATAACTTAGGAGTAAGGTATCACCCAAGGGCGAATACTTCACAATTATAATTATTTAAGGTAACCGACTACGTTCGAAACCGTGATTTTAAAAAAAGCGCATAAATGGATAGTTTTCATAATATTTAGTGTCACTTAGATTAGAATAAATGTATAAAATTGTTTTAAGGACATACATTTTGACAAAAAAAAAGTTACTTAAATACAATATTTCGGCAAAAAATTAACTTAGAATAACCTTTTTTCAAAATGTTCTCCTTTTGTGAAAAATGCTTCTATTATAATAATATTTTGACTGTATATAGCTCAGACATCTGTACAGAGGCTCAAATACGATTTTTGAAAAATTCACATTATTTTCAGAGTTACAATCATTTGAATTAACTATCGTAGTTTTTTTCTTAAAATTTCTCCCCCCCCTGTTGTCGTAAAACATGGATAAACCTACTTCTAAGTGATATATTTTAAAAATTCTAATTCAGCTTCTATACAGAGGTCTGAACAATATACAGGCAAAATATTATTATAATAGAAGCATTTTTCACAAAAGAAGAGCATTTTGAAAACGGGTCATTCTTTGTTCATTTTTTGTCAAAATATTGTTCTTAAATAATTTTTTTATTGTAATACTATTCTTAAAACAATTTTATATACATTTTCTAATCTAAGTGACACTAAATATCATAAATATTATCCATTTATACGCTTTTTCAAAGTCACGGCTCCGAACGTAGTCGGATACCTTAATTTAGATAAACATGTCACAAAATTTTTAGGATATTTCAAATTTCTTGACTCAGATTTGTTAATAGATCGTGCTGATTACACAATCATAATCAACTACGTCTACTGAATTTTCTCTCAAGACAACAAGCACATTTTTCAAATAAAATAAGTTCAACGATTATTTGCAAAATAGCAATTTATATACCATCTCATATCGATTACAAACTATTCACATTTCTATTTAGTCCACCGAAACACCCCCAAATAAACCAAACAAAACTACCGATATCACTCAGAGATGCGATCGAAATGTCACTGCACCATCTGGCTCCAAGACACTCCCTTTTAGGCCACACGAGGAAATACATGTCATTATGAGTTAAATATGCAGATACCTCGCGAAGCGCACTGACACAAGGCCCCCTTCTGTTAAGTTTCAATATACAGCCGGGCAAGCGAACAGTCATGTTTCAATACTGTCTCTTAACCATCGTCATTAAATGCGACTCGTTGAACAACTGTAATATTCTGGGCAAAGACGTGACGTTCGAAATCATCGCTCCATGGATTCTCATAATAACTGTTCATTGTAGCTCTATGGATTAGTCTTTGGGTGAGCTCAGGTTCGTTTTAACCATAAGTAAATCAACCAAATTAACTACAGCGTTGGAAACTGGAATGCATCGCCGGTTTCTTGATGGTACTCAAAGCAGAGTTATTTTTAAAGAATGCCATTTCTCTTTGTATGAGTGGGTATTTATTAGCTAACCAATTCGGATATAATTGGTTACGGGGCATTGGATAGGTACCGGGTAAAAACTACCATTTTAAGTACGATTATGTTTTTATTACTAAATATAAGTGTTTGGGGATCATTTTTATCCAGTAAAAACGTTGCTTAGATAGTTTTTAAGGAAGAAATGTTTTGTTTTCTATGCTCTGTTAGTTTTATATATTTCTGCTGTACAAATTTATAAATTGAATTTAACTGTGCCTTAATATGAAGTAATACAAGTAGTTTTTTTGGGGGAGGGACTGTTCTTCAATTTCGATGCATCTAGAATTATATTTTATTTACTTTGCCGAAATTTGCACTCATAGTTAATAACGAGGCGTTGTTTTTTTAGGAATTCTTCAAAAATTTTGTATTCTTGAGAGGTAAGTTAAGGAATTAAACTATTAATTTTGCAATGGCATTGCAATTATAAGCTAACTATAACAAGTGAGTTCAATTTTTAATGCCCTATTAAAACTGTTTGATGTACTACGATAAGAATTCACAAGTGTAAAATGACTGCTCTCGAATAAGTTAAACATAAAATAAGAGGTTTTGACACTTTTTAAATATTGATAAGGTGGGAAGCTCACACTCAAGAGTTACGTACAAAAAAACTTTTTCTCTGGTTGAAGATATGTCATTGTTTCAACTTTATTTAAACCCCCAAATTACGAGTGATGTTTCGAGTAATCTGTTTTTAACATGCAGCACTCTTTTTGACTACTTGAAACCATACAATTTGCTCTAGAAGAGCTTTGAGGAAATTTAATGTTTTATTCGATATAGGATTTAGAATCTTGACAAATTCCTCTCTTTGATACATTTAATTTTATTAGAAAATATATATAGACCTTTGATTTCATTCCACTTGCACCTTTGAGGAGTAAAATCAAAAGGCCTATTGCATTTAACAAATTAAATTACGTGAACAGTTTCTGATTTGCATTATAAAGTCAATGGGGATTGACTAATTATCAACCCCTCAATTACTGATTAACAGTTACGCAATTCGTTCCCCAGTTCCACCATTTTTCACGTAGTCATGCATATGTGTTTATTGGGAAAAAGTACAAATAAGCAAATTTTTCTCTGAAATAAGTAAACACTTTGCAAACATTGTGAATATCATTTTATTGCATTCCAAACCCTTTGGAATAATTTTACTAATACGCCAAAGAAAAGAATCGATTTTGAAGGACTACATAGGGGGCACATAAAGACCGTTAGTGAGACGGATATATACGTCAGTGGCACTTTAAGGGTTAATATCACTTTTTGATGCAACACGGAGTCTACTGGTGGCGGAACGTGAGAGTTTGAATCACTGTGAAGGACAAGGATGATATTTAAACGGAATCCCTATCTTTATATTTCCCCATTATGACCACATGGGACTTCGAACTCGACAGATTTAAGGTGCATTAGCCCTTCTATATGGTGAGTATTTAGTAATCAGAAGTAGGAACCTTAAGGTGACTGCCTACCTTGAAAATGTCTACATAAGGTTTTTTTTTTATTTCAAAATCTTATAGTTTGAACATTTTCTTCCAAAACATTTTTTCTTTTTTTTTTTTCCGAAGTAGAAATAAAGTTATAGAATTTTAAAAACATCACTCTATGAAAAGGGGGAGTAAGATAAAACTTTAAATGTTTTTTTCTTAAAATTATGTTTTCAAAAAAGAAACTTTACCAGATACATGTTATTTTAAAAAAAAAACCCAAAACCCAGATAACGTTTTGAAATTTTTGGGAATGTTTTTTAAACTATCTTTCATAAAGTGAACCAAGTTTTGTTGTGGGGTAAATTTTTTTTTATTTGGGTATTTTTTTATAAAAAAAAATTTTAAAAAAATATAAAATTTTCATATTATTATGTATAATTATTTTAAATTTTTTTTTTTTTTTAATTTTTTTTCCCCAGATTTTTTTTTTCTTTTGAAGAGCACCGTATGTATGGTATGTAAAAGGAAAATTATATAATTGTTTGAAATTGTTATAAATGTTAAACGTTTTATAAAAATTTGGTAACTTTTCCCTTGAAAACAACCAAATTTTTTCAAAAAAGTACAATATTTATTTAAAAATTTATGTATTTACATGTTTTTTTTCCCTAAAAACACTAATTTTTGTTTAAAAAAACTTTTTTTAAAAAAAATTGGGTCCGAAGGGAAAGCAGTCCCCTTTTTTTCAAAGGAACGCAGGAAGACTTTACAAATATGACCATTCAATATATAATATGTAATGGGAATACAGTACATTAAAAAAGTAATAAACATCGTAAATGTGCAATATAGCGGACCTATGATAAATAAAACGTTATTTTTCAGACAAAATATTTAAATAATTGAACAAAAATACACAAGATCTTGGTGTCAAATTCAAGATATGGTATAATTTTATTAATAGGGTTGATTCTTCAAAATCTCTGCAAACTTTTCTACACATTATATTTTATTTTGGTAGCAGCTTTCATCAAAATAAATAAATAAATAAAAAATGTTTTTGTGAATTCCATGTTATGTTTGAAAATGATAAATTCAGCTTTAGAGAAAAAAAATTTTTAAATATAAACATCTAATTGCATTAAAAAATTAAAGGGAATATCAAAGCTTATCTACATAAAAAGATTTATAATACATGATACACAAGAACCAAATTCGTGCTTTGAAGTCTATTCAATACGCTTAAAATAACGTTCCACATATTGCTAGAATAAAATATTTGCTTTCCGCTTTACTCAGATAAATATATTTGTTTCTATTTAAAAATTAATCTTCTTTTAGGAAATCCTTTATTTAACAGAAAGGTACTTATTTAAATAATAGGTTTTAATAGATATTATTGGTTATATAATCGATGAGATAATAAAGTTTATTGGGAAACTGTCATTCATCTGGATAATAAAAATTACTGCACATAATCGGTTAACCAGTATTGAATTATTGCTTTTCAATTGCATGAAGGTATTAAATTTTGTGAGCAACAACTATTATTGGATTTCCTAAAACTGCTGCCCTGAATAATAAGTAATTTGATTTTTCCTTTTTCGTTAGCATATTGGACATTATGCATATTGTTAAATGACTATTTACAGATTATTTTAAACTCCCGTTTTTCCGTTTGATAAAATTTTAATGTTAAATAATTCTCATTTTAATAATTATTTTAAATAATGTGCCGAAATATTTTGAAAAAGTTAAAATGCAATATTATAAAATAAAGTTAGCTTTCCAAAACTAAAAATATTATAATTATTTCAGCTAATTAAATGATTCGTGTTAAGAAAACCGTATTAAAATTTTCTTTTCTTAAATTACTATAAGGGAGTTTGTTTAGTTATTTTTTATATATAGAAAAGAATTGTAATATCATGAGTTTTATCTCTACAGAGTACTTTTATTTTCAGGCTACAAGAATGGTAAATGTTATAAAAGCTAATAAAAAAAGATCAAATTAATTGTGACAGACTAATAATAATCTTAGAATATTAATAAAGTTTCGAATACTTGTAAGATTAAAACTAAGTTATACCATCGTTCACTGACTCTTTACCATCTCTCTGTATATTTTGGAACAATTTCAGATTTAAAAAACGAGCTTACTTTTATAAAAGTATAAAAAAATACTTAAAATATAACTATACATATAAACTTACATTATTTTTTCACAAGAGACTCCCTTTACGAATATTTATCTGGAATAAATTATTTTAAGAGCTTAACAAAAAAAAATATAAGAATTATTAAAAGTGTAAGATATGAATATTAAACGACAGAAATTTATATTGATAATAGAACTGACGATGAAAACGGGCCAAAAAGGATGAACATAGTTACTGAATTATTCATTGCACGGATGAAAGTATAATAATTGGCTTATAGAAATTGAAGTTTAATCATTCAATAAATACAATAAAATATTCTTCATAATTGTCTCCATTTTATTTCTTCTTACGTATAGAATTTTTAAAATTGGATCATAATTAGTCTTTTTCCAGTTAACCAAGGAGGAACAGCGCATCATATTGGATAAATTCAATTAAATACTTCGTCGTCATATTACTAATTCAATTTAATGTGCAGTAAAATGGTAATTTCACTTAAACTTGAATGATTAAATTTCAAAGTGTTCTAAAGAATTAAATATTTTGAATAGAAACTGTTTTATCTGTTATATACTAATGTGAATAATTAACATTTATTTCCTAGTATTTTATATGCATGTATATGCATATCCCCAAACTTTGAAACCCTGAAGTGTCGTTATTACGATATCGAATAGGTACTGTTAATTCCAGTTCAATATTTAATACACACGAATGTCAAATGTCCTTGTAAAAGTCAGCAACATTGAGCAACCACGCTGATTGGTTGTTTGTTAGTTCTATTTTTTTAGTAGATATAACCTTAACGAGGTGAATAAAGACTTGCAAGGACAAAATATTTTAAAAATCAATGCTTGTAATTTCCTCAAAGCTTTTATCAAAAAATTGCTGTTATTTGAGTGCCTTACTTATAGAAATAATAATGCCATTAATTTTCCTCTGTTAAACAACTTTCCAAAATGTCAACGTACGAGTTCCACGAAGTCGTTTTCGCTAGTTGTTTCTCAGACTTAGAAAAACACGCTAGAATATCGTACTCATTTTGTGTTGACGGGAACAGTGTGCTCGATAACCAGCGAATGGAGCTTATTGAGTTAAAGAGCAACAATGAATAGAAATTTGTTTTCAAGTGTCTGCTTAAAAAAGTAATTTTTATAATGTTTATTTTACATCTGATAAATATTGTTTTTATCTTAAGATATTCTGTGCAATGACTTGTAGGTTATTTTGGACCCACATATCGTTGGTCTAATTATCAGAATGCGTAACTCCTTCTGGGGTACTAATTTTATAAAGGATGGCTACGCGCCAAGTTGTTGTTTATGTTCGCCAAGATGAGCGATAACATTACAATATGGTTGCCTTGTTATTTTTATCATAGAATAATGTGGTTGTTATGGGGATAATGTATATTAGAGTTATTTTTTTTTCGCCGTAACCCTATTAATTTCAGACGATTTTAATTCGATTTCTTTTTAAAATTTTAATTTTAAAAATGCAAAAACCAAATTTTCCCCTAAATTCTTTTTTAAAAACGCTTTTTTGAACTTTCAATGAATTTCGAGCTCACAGTTTTTGAAATATTGCGAAGTTTTTCAGCACTTATTAGTTGATATTCATTATTAATTTTAAAACATATCATGTAATTATTTTATTTATAATATAATACAGTAATAAAGCTTTTTTTACTGGTTATAAATATTGCAAATGTTATTTATTTATAATTATTATTATTATATTATATGAGCATTATTTATAATAATTATATTATATGGATATTATATATAATAATTATTACTATATATAAATAATATTATTATTATCATGTATCATAATTATTCTTAAATTATATTACATGATAATAATAATAATATATTACATAAAAACATTATTATTATATATAAATTTAATTAATTATATTGATATTCATTATTGATTGATATTGGTTATTTTTAATCTATTCCTTTTTTCTTCATTTGAAATATATTTCAAAACATTTTTTCAATTTTTTTCCCTACAATTTGTTACCACAGGCCGCCATCTTGATTCCATAACTGAAAAACCCCCGTTGGGCGATTAAGGAATCATGCCAAACAGCGCTCCTATATCAAATTTAGTTTCCTTGTGGAGTTACGCATTCTTATAATTAGACCGACGATATGTTTATGAAGAATTTTTTCTCACAGATGAGATTAAGCTAGCTCATCAAATGGTTTATTAACTGTAGTAAATTTGGAAACTGATCAATGTAGCACATAAACAGAGATTTACAAAAATTGATTGAAAAAAAATGACAGACAACTATATATTTAAATGAAACTCAAACGGTAATTATATTTAACTGCAGTATAATTATAATTTTTTTATTCCTTTTGAATTTCTATTGCATTATTTTAAAGGCAAGTTTATCTAAAATACGATCCATTGTAACAAACCCTTTGTAAAACCATTTGGGGGGGGGCCCCGATTCAAAAACGTTTACCAGATTCGATAAGATGATGGACAATGGTGAAATAAGAAATTCATGTTATTAGATATCTTATATAATATATTTCATATTCAAATACCTAAGATAAGTTTAGATCCTACAATTTAATATGAAGAAAAAAAGAACTCTTTCAGATCACTCAAAGGATATAATCAATTTGCAAAAATCACTTAATAGCTCATACGGCCTGAAAAAAGAGGAACGCTGATGTATCTTAGATCCTTTCAAACTTTTATCTGAACAAAAAAGGGCAATACGCTTTTCTTTTAATTTCTTTGCACAATCAGACTTTATGCAAAATGACTTTTTGTGTGTACTTCTTAATCGAGGACACTAAAGTGCCAATTTACATTGGGAAGAAAGCACGTTACCTTTTCCATGCACGTAATGGGTCTATCCCTGATTAGCGCATCTTTGGAAATTAATTCAGGTGAGTGGGGACATACAATGCTGAAAATGCTAAATTGGTCTTTTTCGTTATAATCTTTCCCAAACATTTTCATATATCCACCTTTGAATTTTTAATGCAAGCAAAATGTATCTTTATCGTTGTACTAAAATAAACTTTTACTAATTTTGGTTTTTAATTAAAATTTGATAAATACCGGATATTTCTAAATGGATATCGGAGTTTTAACACTTTATAGCATTTACCGACACCCCAATTCGATTGAAAGAGTAACTGAAACATTTTATAAAAGTTTACAAATGTTCAATGTACCCATTCGTCATTCGACAAACGTCGGTAGGTGAGTTCATCCCAAATTTTGTTCAGTGTGTCTGGGGTTTTTTTTTGCAACAGCTGCTAACCCTGTGTCTTGACCCAAGGAAAAGTTAGTAGCGGAGGTACGAATACATAATCCTTAATCAACCCCCACAGATAAAAATCACATGGCGTCATGGAACGTGGAGGTCATGCGAAACAAGCTTTATTGTGAGGTCCTTTGCGGAAAACCCATTGGCGATTTACAGCGATGTTCAACCAATCGCGTACTAAAATATTCCAGTGAGGCCGTGCACCGTTTTGTTGCCAAATGAAGTTATCTGGTTAACTTTCTTTCAATTGAGGAAATAGCCATCGTTTAGAGCATCTAGATAGGCAGAACCAGTTACAGTTGGTTCTCCGAAAACGAAAGACCATACTCTTTCCGCCAAGATGTGGCACAAAATCATTCAATTTTGGTGAGTCTCGTTGCGATTTTAACACCTCGTGAAGATGTTCTAAGGTCCAGAGATGACGCATTATGAGTGTTCACATGTCCACTGAGGTGTCCACCGGAATGCTCTTTGCACATTAATACAGTGCTTCTCAAACTTCGAATATTTGCTACCCAATATTCAATCATATATATATATATAATTTTCATCACCCCCCTCCTCCTCCATACAATAACAATGAATTGAATAAAATAATACTATATTTTGACGCTAAACCTACAACACTACTTTAACCTATTAAGTGCCGGCGTATATTAATGTCTCGCTCAACCAGTGCGCTGATTGCCCCGGACGTATATATGCGTCTTTCCGAAGTAAGAACTTTTCTGTGCACTGCTATCCATAAAATAATTTCTATGGCTTTGAAATGCAAAAAAAAGGACCTTGACAGTGTTTACTAAGGATTTACTTATTTGAAAGGATGTTTTGCTTATTTATTCCTTTTCTCCTCCCCCTCCCCTAAAAAAACATCAATATACACGCGTCTACGCAGAAAACGGTGGCATTGGGGAGCGAATCACGTGACTTTTAATCGGCAGTTAAGGGATTAATTATAAACTGCACAAATTATCAGGATAAGTGTTAATTTTTGCAAATAATTTTATGTATGAGAAGCCCATGGGATCACTGGTAATTAATAAACTTGTTCTTCACTCAGTATTGTTAAATTAATCATAAAATACATTGCTTAGTACTTATATATTTTTAAGTGTCTTATATCAGTGTAAATGTATTTTACTTTTTATTATGTCAGAATGTATTATGTTTGTTTACTTTCAGTAAATGAATAATTTTTAAAAATCTTTTGTTTTCGACTTTTCAATAGGCTCGCACCCCCCTCATAGAGTTATGACGACACTCAAGAGGGTGCCCCACAGTTTGAGAAACACTACATTAATAGCAGATTCTGTCTTCGCAAACGGGAGAACACAAAACGCTTTCAGTTCATTAGTCGCAAATTTCTACAAGCACGCTGATCGGCGGGGAAGGGGGGGAATTAACATGTTTCGCGCGCATGCGCACACATGCCAGCAAACAAAACTGTTTCAGTTGGTCTTTTATTTGATGTATGATTTATACTAATAAGTTAAATGTAATAAATACTATAAAGCGTTAAAATTCCGATATGCATTTATAAACACCCTGTATTGTGTTAGATATAATAAAATTCGACTTTTTTACACGAAAATGTATCAATTTCATTGTATATTAATAAACATTATGAATATGTCATAAAATTTACATACCTATGAAAAACAGTTCCTTATAAAAGATTCATTGAATATGAAAAATTCAAATTTAAAAGGAAAAAAAAGTTTTAATGTTAACATATTTTACTGTCAGAAATTCCTATACTATACTCCAGATCTTCAACGTATTTTTTCTGTTATCACCCTCTCTCTTACCTTAAATACCTTTTAATCTTTTAAAACTTCTTCTTTTCTTTTCTTTTTTGTGTAAATAAGATTTTCTTGGTTTTAACAATCTATGTCTGTTCAAACGTTTTATTTCTTCCATCGTGGAATTATGTCTTTTAAATTTTTACTACGTATTTTCTTCTAGTCATGTATAAGCAACGTATATCATACACCTAACCTAGTAATAGTAGATTAATTTTTTGATTAAAGTCACACCGAACTCGGGTTTCAATAAAAAGTATTTTGTTTATGGGAAGGTGATTCTAAAAATGAATCTGAATAATTTTCTTAATGAGTAACAATTTATATGCATTGTTTTTTCACAATTCAAACTTATAATAGTTTGAAACAAAAAGCGTATTGGTTAAAATAATTACATCCATAATCATAATTCTAAAATTAAAACAAAAGCACCATTTAAATATAAGACATCAATAGAAACTGCTATATTTTCGTGGCAAATAAATTAATTCTAACCACTGAATGATTTGCGTACCAGCATAATTTCAAAAGTCTATCCTTGCACCCAATTTTGAAAAATTTTTGCCCCTTTACAACTCATTTTAATTTAAAATATCTTTTGTGCCTTTTTAAATAAAACTCATGGTTATCATAGGAAACGACAAAATTTCGTAAATATTTGGCAGGGAAGTTATTAATTTTTTAAACAAAGTTTAAATGTACAAACTGTGAAAACATTACAGGACTTCAATTTAAAAATAAATCACTTTTTCGTAAACAATGGCCAGAGGATTCGTTTGTTGCTGATTTTTTAAGAATTTAATATTTCAAAAATGACTTGATAAGTGGTTTTAAGGGGCCCTGGAAACAGGGGTTACAGCAAAAAAGTTGTCAAAAAAATTTTTTTTTTAAATTGCCTTGCTCAAGCCATTCAACTGCCAGTAAAAAAAAACAAAAAGGGGGAAAAGGGATATGCTGATTTAAAAACATTTTTAGCTCTTTTCTTCTTGTGTGTGTGACCCAGCTCATTGATAATTTAAAACTAGTTATTTTTAAGCTTCTATTTATAGTAGAGATTAAAATAAGGTATTTTTTGAAAGTCGAAAATCAATAGTATTTCAAAATGACATTTCTCATTATTTGTTGAAGGTCTTAGTGTTCCGACATTCCTTTAGTTCATGTGTTAATTTGAAGAGAGCAAAACACTATTAATCTAATATTACTGAAAGAACAGTTAAGGAGGAGATAGAAATTAATCATAGCTTGGATTGAAATCTCTATAGGTGGTTATATTGGGGTTGGCTTTCTCTGTGGTAGTCATATAGCCTGTCTATGCTACATTAAATAAGTCTAAAGGCCGTATCTCACGTACATTTTCCGTGTAACTTTTTCGTTCAATTTTTTGCCAAATCTCAGGGGGAAGGGTAGCGTAACCAAAACGACATACTCTGACGTTAGCCGAGCTCTATCTCTTCATTGAAGCATTACTCGCTGATTTTTCTGATCGAAAAACGAACATCCAAAATTATTTCTTTTATTTCGCTCGAGCTTTTCTTGATGGAGATAAACAGAAATGGATCACCTATCTATTTAAAATAATATACGCCGTTAAAATATTGTACACCATTAAAACGTTATACACCATATCTGATGCGTATATCTGATCTGATATCTGATTAGACCATATCTGTTGAGAAATAGAAGCCGCCATCTTGTTTATGCAGAAGACGACAAAAAAGCACATTGGCTGGAATTTCAGCAGCTTTTATTTGGAACAAATTTTTCAGCTCACTAGCAAAAAGTTATACGTGTGATACGGCCTTAAATGAAATACCGGGACAAAATGTTCAACCAGCGTTTTCTTAAACTGTAGGATGCACCCTCCAGGGAGCGTGATAACCCTAAGGGGAAAGCATATCGAAAAGTCGAAAATAAAAGATTAAAAATAGCTATTTATGTACTGAAATAAAGAAAAACAAAATAAAAGTCTCTTTGAATAACCATTGTTACAAAATACGTTTCCAAACACAAGCAAAATATTATTTGTAAATATTATAGTTGTGCAATAGCAAATTACATTTTTTGCATCCGCATGAATACCTAACTAGAGTGAGAAAAATGTTTGTAAATAAAGAAAAAAAATATTAATGTTATTTAGAATCAAAATTAAAAGCAGATAAAAGAAAAAAAATCAGTTTTGCTTCTAATTGGTTGTAGAAATGGACTTTTTGGTAAAAACAAGAAATTTCAAAACAATTAATATATATTTCCTTATTCCACAGTAGTTGTTTAATTGCAAATAAACACTGCAAAATTTTCTTCTGACATTTTATTTACAAGCCAAATTATGCAATGTATAGAACAATTACTAGAACAAAAACGATAAAATCAGACGATAAAGTTACAAAAAAAAATTGATCGAATTATAATACATTGGTACAAAAATTATAGTTGCAACCGTTTTAACCGAAATAATTAATACTTTTCTATTAACTGTTTGAATTTCTCCATCGAATAGGGACGATGTGCTTAAAATTCTCTTTCTTAGGAATATCAAAAATCTGTGGCACAAACTACCACAATACTAGCAATATATATAAATTATGCTTCAAGATTTAATGAATACATTTTTAAGAAAACCCTACTTAACATTAAAGTTGAACTGAGCAATGTGTTTCAAAATTTCTACATTAAAATTATAAAAAACAGCTGTTCTAAAAAAATTATCCATGCATTTAATAGTTTTTTGGATTGTTGCTATAGGGAAATGACGACGGGGGGTGAAATAATCATACATTTTTTAAATTTTTTTTTCTTTAATTCAAAAATTAGCTTTTACTGCCACATAAATCTTTGAAATATTATTGATTTTGCTAAGTGCCCTTACATATAACCTAGAATAAAAATTTATTTCCCCATTTTAATCCCCTAACTTATCAATTATATTGCAAAAGATTGTCCAAAATGTCTAACTTTAAACTGAGTTTTAAAATTAATTATGAACATTGATTACTATTATGCATATTATTTATGAATATTATTTACTATAATATTATGATAGTAGAGATCTTTATTACTGTGAATACAGAAACGTATTAAAGATACACAATTATTCTCGATCTTAAGTTAAGTGGATTAAAAAATAATCTTAGCTTGAAAAACAATTTTTTTAAAGAATAACTTAAGAGTTATAAAATCAGTACATGTTTAAGGGAACATAAGTGAAAAGTTACCATAATTTAAAATTTAGAAATAAACAAAATTTAAAAAAAAGAAAAAAATTGGGAGGGTTTAACAGGTGCAAAGAAACACAGATTGAGGAAAAAATCCCTCTAAGGTAATGAAAAAAACCGGGTGTTTATGAATTCTCGCTTTTAGCAGCAAAGATAAACAGTTTTGAAAACAACAGGTTTCTGGCAAAACACTGAATTGGACGTTTTCTTAGGCAACAATAGAACAGGTTGTTCTTGTCATCTCAGTTTATGTCTATGCCTGTGTTAGTGGCCATTACCTCAAATTCATCTTATAAAGTCGTTAAATGAGCCGAAACAAGAGTTGCTCTTCATATGGGCGTTGCTACTCAATCCATTCTCCAACAAATTAATTGACAATCTGGAAAGTCGACGCTGTCAAGTAGAAGTGGAGGTATTTCTTACTAAGTATCCTTTGTTAAGCTGAAATCAGCTTTATACTAAGTTTGCTAAAATAGAACAAACTTTATTTTGTATTTTAGTCTTAAATTTTTAAAACTCTGTACTGTTCATAAGTAAAGATTGCTTACTTCTTAAAATATGCTTAAAAATGACTTTTGTCAACGTATAATTATTTCTGAGAGAGAAAAAACCTAAGACTATTAAACACTTACTTAAATTTACATTTACACTTTGAAATTATACATGATTTTAAAGGATTTTTTTTTAAATTTTTATTTACTCTTTTTTTTTATTTATTATTTTTGTTTCATTGATCAAAGCTGTATTTTTTTTTATTTCACATCTATGAAGCAGTTTTTTTAAAAAGAGTAATACTTTAATAATAATGTAAAAATGTTCTAAAACTTCATATATGTTCTATAAATATAAAATATTTAATATGACAGAAGAGAACAATTTTTCTGTTCAATATACTAAAATACTAAAAAATTAATTTAGTAATTGCTTAAATCAGTATTTCTCAAACTGTGAGGCGCGCCCTCCTAGGGGGCGTGATAACCTTATGAGGGGGCGCGAGCATATCAAAAAGTCATGAATTAAAGATTATTTTAAAAAGTTATAAAAATTTACTTAAAGGAAGCAGAACATAACATTCTGACAAAAAAAAAGTACACTTTGCACTTTTATTGTTATCTGCTCCAATTTAAAAATTAGAAAAGAAAAGCAACATAATACTTTTCTTATTACTTAAAACTATATATATATATAATTTACTTAAAATATATCCATTACTTAAAAATAACTTACTTAAAATATCTATTATTTGAAAGTAACATATACAAAATTTAGTATTTATCTTGATAATTTGAGTGGTTTATAATTAAAATAGTATTGTAGTTTTAGCGTCAAAGTACATTGTATATTATTGCATTCAATACATTGTTATTGTATGAGGGGGCGAAGAAAATAATGATTAAAATTGGGTTGCAAGTATTGAAACTTTGAGAAGCACTGGTTTAAATATAAAATTCTTGGTACGAAACAATAAAAAACTGTATGTGTTGTTCAAAGCATATGCACTCTAATAATCAAATTCCAATGATATAAGCAACCTGGAAACTAAAATGTTCCTTATTGATTTACATTCAAACAAAATCATAATGCTGAATTCATCTTTGAATGTACTAATATTTTTATCGAAAAATATACGGACTAAAGATACATTCTGGAGGAATGATTTTGAGTTACACTCTTGATCAAAAAGATAAGCAGAACCAAAAACCTACAGTACACTTTTTCATTGTTTCTCACTCTTCAGAAAAATACAACTGGCCTGCTTACTTGTCCTGTACAACACATTATCGATAGAAGTTTGTGCTACCACACCCGCGGGGCAAAGCTGGCCATCGCCAATAGTAATCACTTCTAAACAAGAAAACCAACTTCCAGCGTTGTAACTTACAAAATTGTCAAACCGGCAAAGAGCTCGCTAAAAACTACCTCAGAAACCACTTATGCTTCAACCTCAAAGGAAAGCTGGGAGCTAAAATAATTGATGAACATTGCTCCAGGAGCCCCAAGAGATATATCATCAAAAGTTCTTTGATGACAGACATTAAAAGAACGCCTGAAGGCATCACCTATTTCCTATAGGAAGGGGGGGGGTAGCTTCAGGAGTGGGCTAAAGAATAAATGATTTATGGATCACGTCTTCAAGACATATTAAGAAAGTCAAGGTCTACAAATAAATTTTGCACCGCATTTAATTCAAGTTTTCCAATGGAATAAGTAACTTATACAATATGCATTGAATATTGTTAGTTTTGAATTTCAGTACAGCCGGAGTTAACACATTAGAATCCTTATAGTATTTAAAAGAATTTATAATAAAAAACTTTGCAATTTTTCAGAGACAAAAATAGTATATTTAAAAATGAATGATTTTGTACAGAAATGTGAAACCTATCTACTGATACTACCAAACTTTAGTGTAATATAAGTATTTAAAAGTCTACGATGACAGTATGCATTTAATTTGTTGTTCTTTAATTTTTTTTTTATCATTTAATCTGTTTTGACATTAAAGTTGAAAAAACTGAAAAAATATTAGCTTTGAAATTATTCTCCGTACAATATAATATATATATATATTTTTTTTTTTTTTGCATAAGATTAGAACACTCTTAAAATGCATTAATTTAAAAAGAAAAAGAATACTGTTACTTCTTAAAATGACAGTTAAAAATATGTTTACAACTTTACACACACACGATCTAATATTGTATGTTATCTCGTTCAGCTTCTCCTGATTCATTCCTTTTAAAGTTATCTATTACGAAAATTTTAAAATAGTGTTTATTTATAATATTATCAGTAAATATTTGACTTAGCCAAACCAAATATAGGTTTTATGCCATAGAACCGAATACCACTTCTCACCAATCAGTATAAATGTTTGATCTTCTATATACTAAATTGTTTTCTTTCTAAAAAAAGTTTTCAGGCGTTCAGAACAAATGTTGGAAAAGTCTTTTAAATTGGCATAATAAGTAAAAAATTGACAGGGTTGATCAAAACAATGTACATGCACTTTGATGAAGAAAAGCATTTACAATATCATAAGCATTCTAATGAATAAAAATGGCAAAGTTATAATAAGTGTTTAAGCTGTAATCCACTCGCCTCCAAGCATTTTTGAGCTCGATGTCGTACATTGTTGAAGACATTTCTCAGAGTAGCTATTGGAATTGCGTGACTAGCTGTTTCAGTTTCGTAGTGCAGTTTCTCTAGTGTGTGTGGTTCCTTGATGTACACTACGTTCTTGAAGCAATTCTACTAGAAAAAGAGACTACATCATTTGGGAAACAAAATTTGCATCATTTTCAACCTGCGCGAAGTACCATTTACATTACTGAGTTATTCTGTCTAGGTCGTCCCCGTTAAGTGTGTATAACAAAAATGGTATGTAAACTTTCCATTTTGATTTTTCAAAAGTATGACAAACGCTATTTTTACTTACGCGTGTGTCACGGGCACACTGCGATGTCAATTTTTGGAGTGATCATGGGAATAAACTTGACTCTACAACCAGAAAATGCTTCGCTTGTTGATGTGCATGGTAGACCTGATCGTTCCTTTCGTATATTCTTCATTGTTCCATTAGTTTCAAACTTATAGCGAAGCGTGTTAATGGTTCCATTTCGTATTGTTTCCTCCAATGTTGTTGCACTTCACTAATATTCTCGAAATTCCATTTACATTTCAAAATTCTTTTTTTCTACAAGAACGTCAGACATACTTGCGCCATGGTATTTCTTTCACGTATGATGTGGCGTTCTTCTTTAAGATTGGTCTGTTGAGGGCGGCCTGAGCCTGGTCACCGTGTAAATGACGTCTCTTCTGTCCACTAGTCCCAACACCTCCTCACAGACAAATCAGAACGACCTACTTGACGAGCTACTCGCCGAGCTGACCACAGAGCTTCCATCATCTTGATGATTCTTTCCCACTCGAACTCTGACAGCTGCACATATTGTCTTCGATGGTGACGTAATGACATGTCTGCCACATCCTTTCCTTTTACAAATATTAAGTACACTCAAACAAGATCTGCTTAGCTGTTTTATACTCCAAGGAGAATGAAGTTCAACACCCTCTAGTGAAATTACACAATGCGCAATGACGCTGCATTTCTAACTATTTGCATATCTGCTGGATATGTACCTTCATGCCAAGTTTTGTTGCGACCCACAATTATTTCTTGGTGTGAAAATATTTACCGCAATTAGTGGGTATTACATTTTAAAAGAAAGTTATTCCAAACTTAAACACAGGAAAGATTTTTTAAAAAAAATGTGAAGTACAATAAATATTGTAAGCTAAAATGATCTCTGCATTTCAAAATCAAACAACATTTTTCAGTTTCCTTGATGTGTTTGGGTATTTTTATCTAAGCATATACAATTTATGAACCACACAATTAGGTTATTTTTAATTAATCCATTAAATTCTTTATTTTCGTAGTATTTAAAATAAATGAAATGTATCTTAGAGTGGGAAAAATAATTAGAAAATTTAAAAAAAAAAATTTAAATTAGTTTACTTTAAATATGTGATTATATGAAGTATTTACTTAACATTTGGGCGTCTAAAGTGCAAATAATGCATAAGAACTTATGTCATATTTGCTTAATTATAACATCATAAACTTATGATTTATATACATTGAAATAAATTTGCTTCCTTTAAGTTGTAAATTGTGTGTGTGTGATTCTTTTTACTTATTAATCAGAGCACGTGCAAAAAATGTTACCGAGCCATATGCTCTGCATTAACGATAGAAAATAAAGATATCTGGCGTCTCTTCGTGAAAGGAATTCTTACAATTCAATTCTTCGACGTTAAGTGTTTCGGAAATCAATTGAAAGCGCTGGAAATTTGATGAATGGAATGAAGAAAAAAAGTTTTTCATCCAAGGACATGTTCCTTTCTGAAGTGGATGAAGATTGGATATTTTGTATTTATTTTATTCTGATTATACGCCAGGAGTGAAGGATTTGAGCTCTTAATAGAAGACATACTATAAATGGAGGAATAGAATTATTTTTAACTCGTATACAAAATAGATAGTTTATAGACTGAATATGTTTGCATTTTTATACATCTAAAAATTCAATAAGATAATGATTTAAGTAAACAGATAACAAATGGAGAATACAACTCTAACCCTTTCGTAACGGGCAGTGCAAATATGCATTCTTCCCGGACACATCTCATGGCCGGGTGGTGCTAATGTACATTTCACAAAGATGCGGTGGTAGGCCGGGCGATGCAAATATGACTTTTCAGCTGGAACGTTTTTTAATGACCACTAAATGGCACCCTATGTCCATTATATTGAAATCGAACGTAGTTAGAGTAACCTGGCCTTCAGTTAGTTTATATTCTACCTGGATTTGATATTTTGCACATCAGCTGAATCGGGGAGAGGGGGTAATCGAAATGTAAACAAATAACTCGTAAAATTTCCACTTGATATAAAACATTCGCGTTTCTAATAACTCTCCCAATGCTTTGTTTTCTTTTTCTTAACAGTATGGAGTGTTTTAGAGTTAGTTCTGTTACACAATTTTTGTTGCTTTCGGATATATTTCGCGTACTTTTCTTATTTCAAAAACCTTGACTTCAGATTATTATTTTATGGTTTTGAAAGCATTTTTCTAACCTAAATAAACAATGAACAGAAAGGGTGAAAAAATCTAAAGTGTATAGTCACAAACCGTGTGTAAATAAATAAAAAAAAATGTAATAAACATTTTATGCTTGCAAATCATACATTGTAGGACGTTTCTCCATGCTTCGAGATTTTCCACAGTCAGTTTTCATTTTAATTTTGCTATTTCTTTTTGTAAATAATCTTTGTCATAATTTTTTTTATTAATTTGATAGTTTTTTAATATGTTTCGTCAATGAAAATTTTGGAAAAGTTGAATAGAGCTTACAAAATTATTTCCCAATATAAGTGACATTTTTTTTTTAAATATAATTTCATATAAATTAAAAGAAAAACGTTATTACATTCTAGTTTTAATGTAACAGACAGCTTATGTAGTAATCTCAGGGGGTACAAAATTTACGACGTTAGTACTGAAATTTTATTATTTATGCTTTTTTTTCTTTTTATGCAAGTCCTTAAGCATTCACCCCGTCCCTAGCGAGCGTCCCAAAGAAAATCGCCCCGTCCTGAAGACGGTAATTCAGAATAATAGAGTATTGAAAAATGAGTCGTATAGTCTTTGAAAAATTGAATTTATTTAGGTAGAAATGAATTCTTGTGAGTTTTAATGTGCAGTATCAAATTCCAATTAATTTTCAAAGAACATAAAAAACTTAATATTATATCACAAAAATCTCTATTTCTTTCTAAAAATACAAAAAGTAGAATAATTGCTACAGTGGTTCGAAAAGTTAGAATAACAATAATGCGCTCAAAAAAAAAACAGTATAGTTTACTTAATTGTCAATTTTCAGTGGTGCCTTTAATAATAGCACTATCTTGCATATTATGCACTAATTTATTTTCAATCATCACTGCTGATAGGTGCCTAAATAGGTTCAACGGTTTCCAAGAGGCTATTATTCCTCCTCGAAGCTTAATCTTGTTTCTACAAACATTAAGGCTTACATATTACACAAGAGGTTTAAAATAGGACTTGGAACTTGTTTTATTTTACTGATTTTAAGTCAATTATTGATAACTTTGACGTTTTAAGATGCAGAGTTTTGTTGAAAGATAAAGTTATCTTTAAGTAGATGGCTCTGATGTTGGAATCATAAAATGTTTTAGTGCCTCCATCTACACTTTTGAAAAGAACCCTCCTAAAAATGCATAAGTTTCTTAAGACTTCCATATTCCTGCATCCCAAATCAAATCACCACTAACTACAGAGGTGTTAAACTTCACAGAAAATTTTTTAAAAAAATGTGTAGTAAAAGCTTTTTGCTTGCCGGACCAAACACGGATACCTCCATGCTCATGGAAATACAGGACAACGATTCCTTGCTAAAAATTGTTATTTTAGTCCTGAATACCCCACTGCAATTTAACTGGCCACCACTGCATCAAGGGTTTTCTTTACTTGCAAATAAGTAGAGGTTTCGGTTTAGGCGTAATGAAAATCAAGTTCATGATTCTTCCCGCTATGGTAGGTGTTGTAACACGTGCTTCTTGTTCTTGCCATTTCCTGCTTATGAATGATAGGCTTTGGAAGTGACCTTTTTCCTCATGATTCTTCCCGCTATGGTAGATGTTGTAACACGTGCTTCTCGTTCTTGCCATTTCCTCCTTATGAATGATAGGCTTGGCAGTGACCTTTTTCCTCATCATTCGTCCAGCTATGGTAGGTGTTGTAATACGTGCTTCTCGTTCTTGCCATTTCCTCCTTATGAATGATAAGGCTTTGGAAGTGAACTTTTCCCTCATGATTCTTCCCGCTATGGTAGGTGTTGTAACACGTGCTTCTCGTTCTTGCCATTTCCTGCTTATGAATGATAGGCTTTGGAAGTGACCTTTTCCCTCATGATTCGTCCTGCTATGGTAGTAGTTGTAACACGTGCTTCTCGTTCTTGCCATTTTCTCCTTATGAATGATAGGCTTTCGAAGTGAACTTTTCCCTCATGATTCTTCCCACTATGGTAGTAGTTGTAACACGTGCTTCTCGTTCTTGCCATTTCCTCCTTATGAATGATAGGCTTTCGAAGTGAACTTTTCCCTCATGATTCTTCCCACTATGGTAGTAGTTGTAACACGTGCTTCTCGTTCTTGCCATTTCCTGCTTATGAATGATAGACTTTGGAAGTGACCTTTTTCCTCGTGATACGCTTTAATAGTCTATCTTATCTTAACGTGATTATTTGTTTACGATCACTAATTGTACGATTATTTCAAAAAAAATTGATTTTACTATGCACTTATCTATTGTCTAAGTTCCCACTGTGTACATTCAGTTTGGAATCTCGATCAATGTTTGAAATGAGTCCAGTATATCCTTCCTGCGACTTATTTTTAACTCCCATACAATTAAAAATCATTTTAGAGTAAACTTTTATGCACGTACCAGCTCTACAAAGCGCCATTTGTGCAGACATTTTCATCAACGTTTGCATATCACAAATTTTTAGAAATATTCTAATATGCTCTGAATTGCTTTTGTGCATATATTTTTAAAGTTGTTGAGAGAGAGAGAGACGTGTTAACAACAACTAAAACATCATCCTATTATGAACACTCTATAATAGGATATTAGCACGTAGTTTGAAAATAATTTTCGATATAAAAAATGCACCTATATTGAAAACCACCAAAAAATATTCCTGAGATTTTTTTTTAAAACTCCGCTATATTTGCATAGACGAACAATAGAAATAAAATGGTAATTAATAAAAATATTTCCCATCACTGCAAAATATATTTGAAATTTAATTTACCATGCCTAAGAACAGATCAAATAGGAAACATATCGCATTCAATAAAAATATAATCTATTTAATTAAAATAGTACATTAAAATTTAACACCATTTGCGTTTGGGTGAATTCGAAATAAATCATTAGTATCAAAATAGTTGCAAAAGTTTCCTCTTTGTGTTCTTTTTTTAATACCGTAACTCAAAGATAACATTGAAATGATTTCAACTAATCGTATTCATAATTAATTAAAATAAAATACCCAAAGTTCTGGCTCTAAATAAATAAGTTGCAAAAGAGCGGCGTTGCAACTAATACTCAATAATGCATATCCGTTGAATTTCCAATTCAGAGAGACAATCTACAGTTCTCAGAATAAACAAGTCATTACAACATTCAACAACCTATCAGTTCCCTTGAAATCTAATGCACATGCAGTGAACATAAGCTTCAGATGGTTTGAGACGCTTCCCTCCGTATTTACCCAATGATTAGGAACAACCGTAATTACCCCAATTAGTTTCAAGTGGACCAATCCAAATGAAAAGGATGACACCCAAGTGGGTGTTGCCGATTGAAGTGGAATGTTGTAACTAGCTTGTCTGTGAGAGATCTTGTATTGTTCTTTCGAGTACGAATCGTTACTAAACTTTGAAGTTGTCTTAGAAGTTTACGAACTAGTAAAGTAGTTCTCTTTGTACATCAGATAATGTTACACTTTAAAAGATCGGCCCACATAATTTCAGAAGCGATTTTAATAGGTAAGTTTGGATAAATGTGACTGTTACAAGTGAAAAAGAGAAAGACCTAAAGCAATGTTTCACAAACTGCGGGGCGCACCCATCTAGGAGGTGGGGAGAAAAGGAATAAATAAAGAAATTCTCTGATATAAGTAAATACTTCGCAAACACTGTCAAGGTCCTTTTATTGCATTCCAAAGCCTTCGGTATAATTTTATAGATAGCAGTGCACAGAAAATATCTTACTTCGGAAAGACGTATATATAAGTCCGGAGCATTTAACGCTTTGGCTGAGCGAGACATTTATATATGCCGGTGACACCTAAGAGGTTAAAGTGTATTATAGCTTCTGCGTCAAAGTATAGTATTATTGAATTCAATACATTGTGTTATTGTACGGAGGGGGGAGCGATGAAAATTATGATTGAATATTGGGTCGCAAATATTGAAAGTTTGTGAAACACTAGCTGAAACAAAATCAGTTCACTAAGTGAAAGAGAAAGAGAGAGAGAAATTCTAACACTCGCGCATGATCTTTAAACAAACCTTTCCAAATCTTTAAAATACAATTTACAAAACTATGTATACAAAACCTTTCGCTTTTAAAACAAGATGAAATATTCTTTTTTAGATGAAGCTTCTTAACTAATATTTGATTCAATTTAATATGAGTATCACTTTTTTCTTCAACTGTGTATGGTTCAAAAAATTGAACTAAAAATATAATTATTGTTAAAGTATCAAACTGTTTTATAGATACTCTCGTAAGAATGTTAGATTTTTTTTGTGTTGAATTGTTTGACAAAACCGTAACATCCCACTGAACACTACAAATTCTCCTTTTTGTAATGTGTACTTAGGAAATACGATGAATGGTTATATATTAATAAAAGATTCTTTTTCCGGACTAAGAAATGGACCTATAAAATCAGGATTCATCGTAAAAACATTTTTGTGCATGGTATGCAACTAAAAACATTTTGAAACAATAAAAAAAATCAACTAAATAACGCAATACATTGCTTAAAAATATTTAGCTGTTAGTTAAGGATTCTCTTGGCAATAAATAAAATAGTCTCAATTAAATAGTATTGAAATTATTTAACATGAGCTATGAGCTGATATTTAAAGTATTATGTACTGTATAACTAAACAAAACTATGAATATTTTCTATTGTTGTTGATATTATGTAAAAGGTATCAATGTAGTCATGTATGTATTAAAGTTAACATGTTTTGTAATTTTTTCTGCTTTTCGTAAATATGTTCCAAAGATACTCATATTTATATTAAATGAAATGAAAACTAATACGATTGCTTCTTTTCAGAAATGTAGATATAGTTAAGGAATTGTGTAAAATTTTAGAAAAAAAATTGTTTACTTCGCATCGTATATAAATATTCCATATCATATGAGTTCATGAACTATTTTTATTCTGTAGGATTTCCTAAAAGCATATACAGTACGGGGTCTTTTTGACTATTTCCAGAATTTAATTGGTAATGTTTTTACTTTTTCAAGGAATTCTTAATTTTTAAGTTTCAGTATCTCAAAATTAGAAATCAAACCAGAGTCTAAAAAGAAGCTATTTGTTATGATGGAATGGATACTTGCTATGCAAATGAGTGAAGAGTTCATTTTAAGAATATTTAAAAAACATGTTCATATAGTTAATACGCCATCTGTTTTCTTCAGAAAATCCCGTAGAAAAAAAGTTTCTTTAAAAAAATAATCCATAGCTATGGAGAGAATCCTACACATTAATTCATACCTAATCACTAAGGACATTTACAAAAATACTGCAAAAACAAAAACAAAAAGAGAAACATCCGAGACAAAAGCTTTCTTTTTAACCTTGTATTAATGAAAGCTCAACAAAATAATCTTTATATCCTGCTCGATATCTTTCCCGCAATATAAGTCCCTTTCTTCGAGTTAAGTGTGTATGTCTTCCTGAAACTCCAGGTACCATGCTGCTCTTCTTTGTAATAGAAAGGATTTATCACCATTCTACGAAAGATTTTGGTATATCATAAGATTGACCGAATGAATAAGTATACTTTCTTACAGATCGGTTAAAAGAAAGTGATTTTCTGTGTGAGACTATCATTTTTTTTTTTTTTGGTTATGGAGTTGGAAGAGCATGAAATTAAGCTTACGGTATTAATTTAAAGTATCCGACAACGTTCGGAACCGTGATTTTGCAAAAGCGTGTAAGTGGATAATATTTATGATATTTAGTGCCACTTAGATTGGAAAATGTATATAAAATTGTTTAAAGAACAGATGTACAATAAAAATTATATAAGTACAATATTTTGACAAAAAATGAACATAGAATGACCCATTTTCAAAATAACCTCCTTTTGTGATAAATGCTTTTATTATAATAATATTTTGCCTGTATATAACTCAGACCTTCTATACAGAGGCTCAACCAGAATATTTGAAATATATTAGAAGTCGGTTTATCCATGTTTTACGACAACAAAGAGGAGAAATTTTAAGAAAAAAAACGCCGATAATTATTTCAATGGGTTGCAACTCTGAAAATAATCTGAGTTTTTAAAAATCATAGTTGAGCCACTGTATAAAGGTCTGATCTATATACAGGCAAAATATTATTAAAATAGAAGCATTTTTCACAAAAAGAGAACATTTTGAAAAAAAGTTATTATAAGTTTAATTTTTGTCGACATATTGTGTTTAAATAATTTTTTGTCAAAATGTTCTTAAAACAATTTTATGCATGTATTCTAATCTAAGTGACACTAAATATCATGAAAACTATCCATTTATGTGCTTTTTTTAAAATCACGGTTCCGAACGTAGTCGGATACCTTAATTGCAAACTAAGAAAAATATACCATAAAATCTGGCATATAACGGGCATTTTGAACACAAAAAAACAAGATCGAAATTGACTCGAGCGCGTTATACGCCGGGTATAAAAATGATAGCTTTAAAAATAAATAAAAGAACAGAAGAAAATTAGGCTTCTACATACATCAAAATACTGTTTATTTAAAAGAAATGACATTCCTTATGAAGTTAAAGGGTTATAGTTCTAGAAGTATACTATTTTTTTCTAAAGCTTGAATAATACCTAAAAAAATGGCTTCAGAACATAAAAGCCTTGCGCAAGTATATTTCAGGTTTCTTCGTAAAAAAGGGGGTGAATATGCTTAGAAATTAAAAGTAGCAGCTTGAAAGTATAGGTGCGCATTATACGCCGTTTTTTACGGTACCTACCTATTATATTTCAAACGATAAATAACTTTCTTTGTGAAATGTAGATTAAAATCACATTTCAGTAAGGAATACGCTTGCATTTCTTAGTTATTAAAATCCAATTAAAGTCGGATACCGATTTAGCGATCTTCTATTTAACAGTTTTTGCGATTTAAAGAATTTTACTCTTTCCCCAATAAAAAGGCCAAATCCCCTATTTAACAAAAAATAAACCCCTATTTAGCGAATTCTTTCAACTGTGAAAAAAAAATTACCTTGTACAAGAGAAAAAAATTGAATTTTTTTTCAAATGATTTTTTTGTCCTGAACAGAAAAATGATTCTCTTAAAAATAGCAAATTTCGGCGGAAAAGAGTCCAGATCGTTTGTGACATTACAGGTGCAAATGAGTCATTAGTGTCACCTCTCGCGTGAGTTTTTAATAGGACAGGATACTCCTTTCTTATCTTATCCCATTCCACAACGCAAGAGATCGGTGCAACTGAATTTCAAGAAATTGATGATTTGTGGGGCCAATGAATAGTGGTTCTAATACTGAAATTAAAAATGAAATTCTTATCAAAATTGCTACATTTTCTGATGCTTTACATTGTTTGGAAACTGAAAAAATATCTTAAACAACATGAGGCAAATGACGCAGTACTTTTTTTTCTCCGTCAAGTTGGAAAAAGAATTTGAGTCAGGAATCAAAAAGGTTGTCAAACATCTATTAGTCAATATTTTAAGAATTTAAATAAACTGGTGCGTAGTAATTAACTAATAGTATTTTTATCTGTTGAATTAAAAACATGTAATTTCTAACTATTAATTTTTTATGCAGTTGCTTATTGTAGAATTTAAAAAATGTAAATACAAAATATTTTAATTTTGTTTGGACCCCGATATGACGAATAACCCCGTTTTAACGAACAAAATGTTCCATTCTGATGAATTCGTTAAATAGGGGTCCAAATGTATTTTATATTTTCAGTAAGTTGCGAGAAAAATCTAAGCTAAAAATCAGTAGTTTAAAATAAAGAAACATAACGTTTTAATGCATTGTTAAAATATTTAATTAATAAAATAACTTGCATAGATTTTTAAAATTATTCCAAAACGTGTTTCTAAATCACTTCATTAACTGGTTTATGCGACAAAAAGGGGAAAAGAAATATATGAAAAAAAATGTACATTTATTATTTTTATTATATTTTATTTCATTTTATTTTATTTTACTTACATACCCATTCAGTGTTTCCTAATCGCTTTCAAAAGATTTTCAAAAAATGAGCAACTATTTATTTTAAATAATTACTTGTAAAATATATTTTTTTTTGTGTCCTTCGTAATTTTTGAGTTAAATACGGGAATTTAAGAAATGTGTTGTGTTAATCTAAAAATTCCATATTTTTTTCTCGTTTTCAATTTTAATATTTTTTTTATATCCATGTAAAGATACGTTAACAAAAGTTTCTTAACCTCTTACAGCTCGATTACTAAGACTACTTTTTTATTACTTTTTTGTTTCCAATAATACTAAGAAAAAAAACTACAATACTTTAAATTAATATTGCAAGTAAATTATAATTTGCTTGTGATAAAAAATAAAATTCAGTACAGTTCTCTGGATATTCATTAAATAATTATTCAATGTAAATCCAAGGAACTGTACTGACTTATATAAGTAATAAACACTTTGACGAAACGACGGCATAGATTTCTTTTGATTCAATAATCGTAATTAGTTCGCATTTAATATGTATTCCGTCAACAACTTAGATAATTTAATTCTGCTTGTTAGTTTCATTTATTTTATTGAAATAAAAATAATTATAATTGGATCTTCAATATCATTCAATTAGGGAATATAATTAATGCTCAAACTCAAGTTGTATGTGCATCAGAAAAATAATAATAACTGTAAAAGGAATGTAAATTCACCAGTAAAATTCTGTCTTATAAATGAATACATATATTTACTTTAAAATTAAACTAAAATATTTATCAAAGATTTCAAAATCACTGCAATGTACACAACAAATAAAACACAACTGCTTCTGAATATCACAACATAGATAAAATTCATATATCAGTTATTATACACCATGTGACGAAGTGTTAACTGTTCTCGAATATTCTGTAAAATACCATATAACTTCTACAAGGGCTACTAAAACTTATATATATTTATTTCTCCAGCTTGGCGTTAAAACAACAGCTGCAGCTTGAATGGCGCCAACAGCTGCCCAGTGAATTGATTGACAAGCATTGAAGTCCGGTAGAACACTCACGTTTTATTCTCTTACATTTATATCACTCCGAAAGACATAAAAGTGGCAGTTAAGACATTTACTGTATGTTTCCAAAGGTCAGTTTTAGAATTTAAGGAATTAGAAACGGGTGTTGCAGTCTCTCTCTCCATGAAATTTTATTCTCATAAAAGTGTGGCGAGTATAATAGCCTATTAAATTTTACCAACGTAAAATTGACAATGTTAAAACATAAAGCAAATGTTGAGGATAAGCGTTGTTCATCGGCTGATTTAAATAAATTCATAAATTAATAATTGAAACCCCAACATAAATTATTCAGTATTTTACTTTTTATATTTGATATTTTTAAACAATTGATATTCTTCCTATCCTTTTTAGAATTGATATTCTTATATATTTTATATGATATTCTTATATATATATATATATGCTTTGTAGAATTGATAGTCTAATAATTCTTATACTTTTTTGAATTTATATTGTTATTAATATTCTTATAGAATTGATATTCTAATAATTCTTATACTTTTTTAGAATTTATATTGTTATTGATATGTTCTTAGAGAACTGATATTCTAATAATTCTCTTATACTTTTTAGAATTTATATTGTTATATTGATATGTTCTTAGAGAATTGATATTCTTATGGAATTGATATTCTTATGGAATTGATATTCTTATAGAATTGATATTCTTATAGAATTGATATTCTTATACATTTTAGAATTATTTATATTTTTATTCTTTTAGATCTTCATAAAAGAAAACAAAATGCATTGTTTTAAAAAATTCATTTGTTTTGTCTCATTCATATATTTGTAAATAATTATGGAATGAATGAATGAAAAATGTTTTTTAGAATTAAAATTGAATGAGGGTAATTTTTATATTAGAAAGAAGGTTTTTGTTATCATTACAATAATTTAAATTCATAGATACTTTAATGATCATGTGACATGTATTCCATTTATAATGCTACTATATACCACAATTTATATTTGTGCTACATTTTAAGTATCTCATAAGGATTTTGAGATAACTGATCAAAATTCAAGTTCCATATCTTTCCGAATTTTTTCCAAGCATTTAATAAACATATCAGTCAAATTATTTATGTAAAATTCAAAAGCATATTTTTTTTATTTTTATAAAATGAAAAAAAAAAATAATATGGAAAATTGCTGTTAGCTTATGTTAAACAAAGTCTCAAACATTCTTGAGCTACGTTCTCAAATACAATACAATAAAATTAAATTGGCGTGTAATAATATACTCATAGGTTTAAAAATCAACTAATCAGAATTATTTCGTACGACTTTCCTATTCTTAGTTTAATATATTATAACATAAATTATACTGAGTTTATCAAACTCCAGATCTCGGGGTTAGAGTTTGAGTGATAGTTACGTCGCTTTATAAAGCTGCAGGAGGGCTATTGGCAACGGACCTCGGAATTTTGAGCCTTGATCAAGTGACAAGGACGACGCTTTTTCTAATATCCCCCTCTCCTAATTTCCACAACCCACCAATGTAAGAACGTTTGAGACTAGACATATTTAATGTGCATCGGCCCTTTCCGCAAGGCCGGTCTTCCGCATTACTAGACTTATGACATGCCTACCATGAGTCCGTAACCTTGACCACTAGGCTACCAAGAACAAACCCAGATCCCGGAGCGAAATGTAAATGAATACTAAGCAACAATTTGCATCTGCATTACATACGGAGAACATATGTTCATTTGTTTATTTGTCTCAGAAAATGAAACATAATTAAACAAAAAAGAAAAAAGAGCATCTTTTTTTTTAAAAAAAAACAACTCCCACAGTATAATTTACATTTATATCGCATGTACTATGTACTCAATCTGTCAACCTAAAAATATCTTCTATTAATTCTCATAAAATTTCAATATTTATAATTTTTTCAAAACATCTATACATATAAAAAACATTTTCAAAAACCCTACAATATAATTTTCGACCATAAACTTGATTGTTTAAATAATGTTAAAGATTAACTCATGAAGATGGTTCATTTCTAAATGTATTTCATTCTTCTATATGCCACTAAAACAGTGTAAGAGTAATTGTATTTCGCACGCGTGCGCGATGCATTTATTTAAATTAATTATATAATTAGGATTTTATAAGATTATCATAATTTGTGATAAATTACACCTTTTAACACCTTAACTGATTTTCCCGGCACTATACGGGCACTGATATTTTCTTCTTTCTACCTTTGATTAGCACTTATTTTTAATTCTTATAGTGAGATTTTTTAATTCTAGGGTTTTTAAGAAATGCAGTGTGTTCAAAGTACGGAAATAATTCTCATCTTACTCTTTATTTGTGGTGAAGGCAGACATTTTTCTTTGAAGCCAGGAATTTAGATTCCTGAAAATATTCGATAAAGAACAGATACGGGTACGGCAATGTGAAATGTGTTGAAAATAGAAAGATAATAATAAAAAAGAAACCTTCTTATCAGTGTCCCCATTGCAATGTAAGACTGAGTATTGTGTGTGCGTATATATACATATGCACACATACACAAAATCCTTAACGATTTGAAAAAGAGGTACGACTATGAAATTCTTATTTAAGTATGAGACAAATTCTTTTAAGATATATGAAACATTCTTCACAGCATGCAGAGTGTACTTATAAAAAGCAAACATTTAAATGCTTTTATGCTTCACAATTATAAAATGAAAATTATTGCGTGAAAACTTTAAAATTGAAAATTAAAATAAAATTATTCCATTTTAGCATTATTCTATGCTTAATTATATGCAATAAAAAATGTGCCTGTTTTGGAACATTCTGGGCAAAAAAATTGATCTTTAAGAGGTTAATAAAGCAATTAGTTTGACTAGCTCATAATATGGTTTTAAAAAACTTGTATTTTATGTAAGAAAAAATTGGTAAATTTGACTATTTTATATCAAGCAATATACATATATATATTAATTAAATTAACAACCAAGTCTAAAAGTCCAAAAGCATTTAATTAACTGAAGCCGTAAATCGTGAATTTGAAAAACATCCTACATAAACAGTTATATTATTAGAAATGGAATGTCGACAATTTTAATGTAACGATTAAGAACTGCTACAAAACAGGAAAGAAACAAAAAATGTACAACAGTCAGTTTAAACAAAAAAAATCCTTTACAACAACAAAAATTCGTTCTTAGATTTCGTCTGCTCTGCGAATTTATTGATTCTAAAAATCAATTATTCGTGATTTTGCTCCAAACACCTTCTGTGCGGTGACGCGAACACAAACCACGATTGTGTTTTCAGGCGTTAAGGAAAGAAACGAAGAATATTTCTTGAAGAAAAAAAAAAAATCCCGATTGAGAACTAAAACCACTAAAAAAAATCAAGAACAAAAATTGTTGTTGAAGAAAATATCGCCCCTAGAAACCCCTTGAAGGAAATTTTTAGAATGTTTTCTATTTTTTTTCACTCCAGCCTCAAGAAATAACCTCTCAAAGGATTTGAAATTAAGGTTCTTGAGTACAAATATATCTCGCAGCTATGATACTTGTACGAAATAAATATAATATGGCGTTAACACACTAAAGGGACAAACAAACAATAATGTAGAAACAGAAAAAAAATATACCAGGGATGGTTAGAAATATCTGCGAATAAAACGTACGGAATAGAAGAGATAGAAACTTCACTTTGTTGTGAAGTCGATGTTTCGTATATTTGCTCAAGAGGAAGATTTGAGTTTTCACTTTAAAAGGAATATACTACTTTCGGAAGTATTTTAAAAGTGCTCGAATAAACAATAATCGGGATTGTAAATAAATATAGGTTGGGATATTATGTCTCTGAATTTCTTTCACTGGTTGCATTCCTTTGTGATATTGCTTTAAGCAAGGATGCAGCAAAATGAATTCTCGGATTGTGTGTTAAAGATTAGATTTGATTCCTTCTTCTCGAAAAATGCATTAAAAGTTTATATAAAGAAAAGCACTTAAAAGTATCTACCTTTTTCAACTTTTGCATTCTAAGTACAAATTACACAATAGAAATAGATAGTTTTTTACATTTTATTTTATCTGTCATTTTTTTTCAAGAACAAAGTAGGAGATTTCGAAACTGTTTCTTCGAGATTATTTGGATTAGTTGTACCATATAAAATATATATTTCGAATAACAATACATTTTGCATTCTTGATTTTGAATAACATTATAAAAATAAGTTTCATCCGCTAAATTTATTGTTTGATGAACGTATTATAAGTTACAAAAAAATGACTCTAGATATAACTCTTCAAGATCTCCACGTATAAAATTTGAATAATTACTGATCCAGTAATTTTTAATTCTCATTTTTATAAGCAATTCTTTCAAATATCCAGCGTATTTTAAAGTACATATAAAACCTTTCTAGGAAAATAACAACATAAACTATTTATTAATTATAAAATGTTGTGAAAACCATTGAAAGTACAATAGGCCACACTTTTTATATTTTATTAACAATTAAAATAATTTAATAAAATTATATACATACGTTACTAAATTGGACAACACTTGTTAGAATGTATTGCATTTAAATAACGTTGCACTTCTCTCCAAAAATTAAGTTTAGTTTTTTTTTTTTAAGGTTATAGATATATATTTTTATCAAATCTTTTGAAAGCTTTCGTAACTAATCTAAAAATATTGTCAATTACAAATATTCGTTATTTGTATAAAATAAATTAAAAATGAGAGCTAATAAAAGGTGAATAATTAGGTTATTTTACCAGTATTATAAAGTTTTAGATACATATATGAACTTTAATTTACTCTAATTGCACCATCCAACGAATTTTCCCTTCGATTCTAAGCAGCACCTTATTTTCAGTAGCATTAACATTGGAAAAAATAGTGTGGCTTAGATTAGAATAAATACGGTAACTAAGGAGTAGTAAAATACATTATTTAGATTAGATATTTTTTTTATCTATGTACGTCTTTGAAACGTATATATATAATAAATCTTTTACTTCAGAAATATTGCAAATTATTCTAATAAATAAACATATGAAATCATGCTTTGGATTATAAAATGAATTGATATAAATAAGTTAATAAAATGTTTCAGTAGCGATTGCGCAGAAGGAAAATAAATCTAATAAATTTAATTCTAAGACTTTTTGAATTAAAACTTCTTTACGCTCTCTTGACTTCGGGAGTCAGCTGATGAATGCGTGACGAGAGCTTTACGAAAAGTGTGATCGGGCGAGGCGAACGGAAGTTGAGAGGGAGATATAAGTTGATTTGTTCGATGATTTCTTGATTATTTCGTTATTTCATTTCGTTCTTGAACATTTTATAAATTAATATTTTTTCAATACATTAAATTATTCTACGTTTAAAGTGAATAAAATTGTAAATCATTTTACAGTTCATATTTTGTCAATTTTCGAGTGTAAATAATAACAAATTATGGCAGGAAAAGGCACAGACTCTGAATATGAAAGCGGTGCTCCAGGACCATCAACTAAGAAGAAACAACGTATGGAAATAGTGCATAAAAAGTGTGTGACAACATTTTCAAGGCACATTCTTACAATCAACCACATAAATTACTGATGTATCCAATAATGAAAGTAACGAATAAAAATAAAAAACCTATTCAAAAATATTAATTTATCGATGAAAACCCAAAGTAAATCTAAATATTTGTAGAAAATTAATATATGTATATGAGTATAGTATACATGTATATTTAATACATATAAACATATACATATAAACATATATATATATATATATATAGAAGGAGCTAAAGAAGTTTTACTTCAGTCGTGTGGTCTAAAGTACACTCGTTTTTTTTCTTTTGTAGCATTGTTTTTTTTTTCCTTTCGCAAGATCTGAACATTAAAAAATCAAACATTATTAACACTATAATATCCCATATCACCATGTTCCTTTTTTACGACAATTATTTACTATATACCTGAATCCAAACAAACCTTACGAGGAATCATAATTACGAAAAATATACATCTACTTTCTTTTAATCATCATTCATGAAGCAGACTCTTTCCTCACATACAAAACATCCCCTCCGCCAGTGGATACACAAGGAAGTACATGTTCCTGTCTTTCTTTTTTCCTCTTTCCGATATTCCGGAAATGTAAGATGACACGGGACGTGGAAGATTTCCTCGATAAGATTGGATCGATATCCTCGTCCTTTGACAAGGAGACACAGAAAGTGGATTCTCACGTATACCTCCACCCCAAAGCATTAACTGGTTGGACACAAAAGAAAGTTTTGGGTATGCGGGTGTTTCGGACAGCATGGTTCAAAGGATTGATGCAACCATTATATATCCTCTCCGTGCCAGAATAGGTAAACTCTTCGCTTTTCCAGAAAAATGAGGGGACATTGTTAGACGGGTTAATTATGACTGTGTAAAAAAAGAGGGAGGTGTACTGTAGTCGTGGTAGGAGGCTTAATTGGCTGGGGTAACAACTACTTATCAAAAGGGTTATGATGTTTTATTTTTCCGCAACGTTCTGGTGATCAATTTGGGGAAAAACAGTGAGTTATTTATGCACTTTAATGGATAAATCTTGTATGAACTTCATTTAAACTTTTTATATTAAACTTTTTTTTGCTTTACAGTTACGAAGTTTGAATAATAACTTTTTATTTGATGAATGAATAGATCATTATCCTTTGAAAGCATAAGAGTGTTATGGAGACTTAAGTGAATTATAATAAGTAAACATCTAATTAAAAATTACCTTATAATAAAAAAAGTACTTGTTACATAAGTGATCCACTTTTTTAGGTCTTGTTTAAGGAAAATATTTTATTTATTTTTATTTTTTGCAATTAATATTGATTTAAACTTCAAACTTAATTAATTAAATTAAAATCATTAAATATAGCGTAAATTTATTCTATATATTACAATAAATTATTATAATGTTATAGTTAATTCAAGATATTGTAGTAGTTGTTGTAATAGATATAGAGTTATGTGTAAATATGTTTTAGAATTAGTTAATTTATAAACTGCTTCATGTGTATCTTTTCTATTTCGTCGCTTATACGTGATGAATAACATCATTATTTGGTTCTAAGCCGTTCTAGTTACGCTCCATTTGTTTGAGTGACAGAACCAAAGCCCCATTGAGGGGGAATTATAATCCACTTTCAATGAACAAGTTTCACAAAGTTGAATTACATTAGAAATGCATTACAACATACACACAATGCCCATATTATTGTTAACAGAAAATTACTTTCAAATGTCTCCAAAAGTTTACTGTTAATGATGTAATATATGTATATATAAACTGGTTTTAAATTTCATCATTATTATTAAGCTGAAATACTTCCATGTAATTGATTTTTTTACTTCTAATAATAACTTAACAAAAGGCATTGTTTTCCTAGGAAATCGAAAACAAGCAATCTATACTATATCCATATTAATAAAATTATTAATTAGACGAAAACTAATTTATTCAAATTAAACTTCTATATGTCTTTTAGAATAAGTGTCGAAACATTTGTTCTGAGTAGTCATTTACTTTCGAATTCAAAAAATAATTAATGCATGTCAATAACAAATCATTGGCAAAATGGAAAGGCAGCATATCTTTATTTCAATAATGAACCGAGAATGCCCTTTTTAAATGCTTTTGATCGCTGACATAGCTTCAATCTCAATGCCCTTTCAATGATTTTTTAAACTTTAATAATACATACTTAACATAGTTAACGCAATTATACGAGGTAACAATTCGGCATATTTCTTTTATTTTCTTTAACAGGTAGACACTGATTAGTGGCATTTTAAATACTGCATACTATACTGTTCGAAATCATTGGGACCAACATATTTGCTTGTCTGAGTTAGTATATGATTAACATTGATGACCCGAATTGACACAAATCGGTTATATCTGCCAAGAAATAGCGGAATGGATCTAATTTGACTGGATTTAGTGTATCAGTAGCTCAGTTGCGACAACTGGTGGTTATAATGTTGCGTTCCGTGTAATACATATTACTTTTGTTTGTTCAAAGATGGGTATTACACCGAGGGGGGAAGCGTTCTAAAATAATCGCTCTTAACGAACACACTTCTATGACTGTGATAGATACAGCTACGGCAGTTGATGTAGATAGAACAAGCATTTCAAGAATTTTAAGAACATTTCAAGATTCCGGAACATTCTCTCTAAAGAAAAGAAAAATGTGCAGTCAAGTGAAAACTACTCCAAGAAGTGATAAAATTCAAATAAGAATTTACAAAATAAACCCAAGGAAGACAAGCACAGACCTTCGAAAAGATTTATTATAGTGTTGAAGTGAATACCATAATTCTACTCAAAAAGCTTCTGGTAGTTGGTCGTAAGCTGGTGGATAAAGCAATTTCTAACTCAGAAAATGATGGAAAACGTTTAACATGGGCCAAAAAATACCGATCTTGGACTGTTAACGACTGGAAGAAAGCAATTTCCAGTGATGAAACGTATTTATTCGTGCAGGGATAAAAATCAAGTGCATTAAGACAAAGTGAAGGTGAAACTCTGTTAAAATGATAATAATGCAGATGATAAAAATTGCTAGATAAATGTAGTTCCTCGATAATAAAGCCAAGAGCACGTGCGATACACTAGAGGTATTAATTCCAAAACGTGTTCGAGAGATCATTTCTGCTAAAAGAGAACATACTTCGTACTAATATAGATAATTTTCATTCTACTTAATATATTAATGCTTAAAAACTAAGGTTTTAGAAAAAATCGCTTTTTCACATTTGTCTCAATTCGAATAGTATACAAACGAACTGTTAACCTTATACGAACATTAAGACAAAATGGGGGGAAATACCCAACAAAAGTAGAAGCCACCAAGGTCTACTAGTATTCGCACACTTGACTCGACAACCATACTTTTTTACAGAACAAGTGTAATATAGGAATAAGATTAGAGCACATAGAGCAAATTGAAATAATGAGTAGGGATAGAAGTAAATAATGGAAAGGCAGTGACAGTCAGTCAAAAGTTCATGATCTTACAACAATCAAGATAAAACCCTGACTTTCGTTGAAGGGATGATTGTGTCAGCTAATTACATTAAAGTGATTGCATTGAGGATTGTCGATGGTCCATTTAATCAGCACACATTCCAGTTTCTTTTCAAGATATAAGTAATTTTTAATCTTAGTAGTTTAATCGCGTGAGAAAGTGTTCCCAACACAAACTAAGTCGTTTGATTAATGAGTGAGATTAAAAATTGAGATTTTTGAATTTCAAAAATAAGTTTTGTTCTTGAGTTCACATGCATCGGTTTGATGAAATACATCTCACAAACAGAAAGATAATCTCAATTACAAATTACAAAATATTTTTAGTTTTATAGAATTATATATATATATATATATCCTATTCCAATTTTCAATCGTTAATAAAATACTTTCTATTCATCCATTCAAAGTAGGAATTGACTTCATTTTTTCATACATATATTTTACTTGTTTTCTGGAGAGATACTCCCATTCAAGTTGATTAATTGGATTTATACGCCAGAAAATTATTTAAAATATCTTCATGCGTCACGAAATGCTATGGGATGGTTACAAAAATGTTCATCTGAATTCAAAATTTTGTCATTCCCAACCAACTTTCCAGTTCGTGTATGATATGATATATTAAGCATATCAAACGAAGAAAACAAACTATCAAATTTTGAAATTCTTTATATTAAGTATGATACCCTTTGCCAGCAGCATATTTTTTGACACTTTAGTAATTCATGCCTCATTGCTTCCTGGTTCTTCTATGTCGTCTCAATTAAGTATTAAATTAAGGCACAAATTTTTCTAGCTTTAAAATATCCTACAAACCATGCAAGGAGCTTTTATTATTATTATTTTATGTCTAAAACAACTTACCTCTTCTGGTTTGACTTTCAGGAGTAGACAGCGTCGAAGCTTTGAGCACCAAGGGCACACTTCGTCCCTTTGCATTCACTGCATACAGAGTGAGAGTGTAAACAGTGCCAGGACTGAGACCTCTGATAGCAAAATCTGCAGTTTGTGAAGTTAGATTGAGCAGAAGGGAGGAATCCGGTCCACGGACTTCTGTGTGGAAATATTGGTTAAGACCGCCATCTTTTCCTTCATAGCAAGACACTCGGAAAAAATGTTCAGTTTCCTGACCGACGCTGCAATTGTGAACTGCTGATGGAGGTTCTGTAAGAAAAAGTACAGTCTATGATTGTACCATTTAATTTTGATCAAATTATAATCGAAATATTGTTACAGAAAACCAAAAATTATTGTCAAATTTAATATTTTATTCTTTGCCGCTTGAGTGGCGTGGTTGGTTTGTCGCTGACCTTCTGCACCTAAGGTTGTGGGTTCGACCCCGGCCCTAGTCGGTGGATATTCATGATGCAGAAAATCGACAACGCGCGCGGCCATGTAGTATGATTATACGGCATGAAAAAATTCCTTGAGTGTCTATTTGGCTTGGGAGATCTCGGGAAAAAAGTTTTGGGAAGTACAGTTTCGCATCGCTAGAGCTCAGGCCCTTTGGGGAGGAAACTGGACGTCAAAACTACTGGCGGTAATTGATATCGCCTACATAGTGCCACACACTAAAAAGTGATACCAGATCCAGGGGAATGTTCTATGTCTGCAAAGGTTAAATAACAATGATCAGTCCCATCAGAACAGAAAGAAGAAGAATATTTTTTTTTCTTCTTTACAGATATAGAAATGAGTTAATGCTTAACTGTAATATCTTACATGTATTAGAAGCACTTAATAAGTGAAAAAGAATCCTATCAGAAGAAATGGGGATAGGGAGAGTAAAACTTTAATACAACTGTGCAAATGTATATATATATAAATACGTCCATTTCCTTAAATAATATTCTTAGAGGTACGTTTCTAATAAAAAACACCGTGTTTATAAGACAATAAAAAACAATTATGATTCATAGATGCATTTCTACTTCATATATTTCTGGCTTACTTTAGCTGATGCTTTAAAAGTAGTTTTATATAAAGAAATTTAATAATTAGCTTGACCGAAATTTTATATAAACCTAACATTTGATTTCCACTTCAATTTCTTTTAATTAAAATTTATAATCATGAAGTAATTCAGTAAGTACATGTTACTAGAATATGTATAACAATATTAATCTTAAAAATAACAGCTAAAGTAAAGTTTTTTTTAATTTAATTTTTCAGAATATGGCTTAATTTCATTTGATCATTATTGATACATTTTTTTTTTTAGAAAACTCCTTTCATCCTTATTTTTTTAAAATTCTGATATGTTTTTCTGCTTCTCTAGCAAATATAACACAACAGCCAATACCTGCAGGTATCACAACAAAGAGGCAAGGCATCCTTTGAAGTCCTACTCGGTTGCGACCCCAGCAGGATAAAGTGCCATAGTCTTGTTCTGATCTCGGGATGTAGTGGACAACGCTCTTTCGGCCAACGGTCGTCGTGGGAGCAAGCTCAAGAGTGCCGAAGGAGCTGTTGAACTCCCAACGGAACGTCACTTCATCAGGATCAGCCTCTACCTCGCAAGCGATTTCGACAGGAAAGTGCAGCATGGCTCCGTAAACAGTTTGCTGGCCACTCTTACAGACTGGTGCGACTGAAATTTAGGAAAAGAAAATAAATAAATAAGTACAAAAACTTAGATTTTATACACATTATTAACTAAACACACTTAATATCTAAGTTTTTATTTGTTTAACACACAGTCGAACATCCATATTACGAACCTCTATATTGCGAATTTTTCTATATAACGAACTTTTTCCTGGAACTAAGAACATTTCACTATTTTATTTGTAAAATAACCTCCCTATAGCCAATTGCATTTTCTATATACCGAACTTTTTCCTCTTGTGATTCAATTTTTTTCTCCCTATTTTTCTGGACATTCAAGTTATTCTCTCGTTCAACACATTTTATGGTAACCATAAATGTTGAAATGTTTTATTAGGTACCTAACTCGCCGAGAGGAATAGAATTCTGTTCATATCATCCAAGAAGTGTAACCTTTAACCCCCATTGTCCAGTTCACTGGAAACATCTTCGATATCCTCTTTCATCCTCAGTGGAGTCTCGTGTCCTTGAAATAGTCTCCGTTCATTTGTAGTGTTGATCAGTCGTACTGATAGCTTCGTTTCTTGTACCTCAAAAATGTCAAATCGTAAGTGCTTGAGCAAGAAAAAAAAAAAGTTTTATTCTTCAGGAAGTGCATGAAGGTGGCAAGAAACTTTTCTTGCAGTTTCCTTTTTTTCTTCCTTTCCTCCTTTTATTTATAATAGGTAAGGTATATAAATTAAATATATATTAATTAGCAATAAGGTGTGAATAATTACTTTTTTTAAATACATAGTGTTTATGAATTTAAAATTTGTTTCATGTGGTATATTGAAAAATTAGCCTCTAAATAACGAACTTTTTGGGGGAGATTTAGCGACTTCGTTATATAGAGGTCCGACTGTAGTTAATTACCTTGATATATTACATAGAAAATGACACTTATATATATACTTAAGGGCAATAAAATCAACGTAACCTGAAATATGCAACTTACAAGCGTTAAGCTATGTAAACAAATTGAAGTATAGTGTGCATATATGGTCCAACTTTGGTGTGAATGCGTATGACCATTAACGCTGCAATCAACGAACGCGATCTATATAAGCCAACGCGAAGTAAAAGACCTACAACCGTGAATATCTCATATCGATGCTTATCGATGCTAAGGGAAGAAAATGGTAACTGCCTTACAATTAACTGAATATATCACCACATTCCTGAACATACAACCTATAGAGCATATCTGCATATCTAAAATTACCCTGCATGAGATGCTTCTGTACTACTCTATGTATTTTTCGGAGGGAGTCGCTTAAGATTTGTTACCCTCTCAGTCTCAGGGCAACATCAGATGTCCATCCTGTTCAATAGCATCTCATACTGCAACACAAGGTAATCCAATGCGATATTAAAGATGGCAGGATATATCATCCCGTATAATTGCCCATCTGTGTTCTATTGGTATTTGAGTATACATCGTGCCACATGGTTTGAAGATTTCGAATTTGTTTTTATAAACACACAAAAAAAGTGATATAGTACCATAATCTTAACAAAACTTTTAACATAAATTGGAAACATTTTAAGCATATTTAATTTTTGTATTGTGTTTTAAATGCTTCAGATAGTGATGGAAGACTTTACAATGCCAGTGTTTATCATATCCATTATTTATAGAAACACATTCAATGCCTCTACCAGCTTAAATGACGGGTTCAATCTAAAAACTTGTTTTTTGATTAAAAAATAAATTCAACCCAAATGGTTTATGTGTTTGTTACTTAAAATGCCTACAATTTATCTTATGAGTTAAGAAAACTTAAGATGGAAATTATTTTCAATAATTTTTTAAGCATTATAATACCAATTTTGAAATCCATAATCATTTTTAATTTCCTTTAACGCCATAGTTACCGATTAAAAGAAACGTGATTTGCTCCCCTGTGCCACCTTTTTTCACACAGGCGCGCATATACGGTGTTATTGGTGGGGAAAAGCACAAATTAGCACATTTCTCTCTGAAATAAGTAAATCCTTCGCAAAAGCTGCCAAGGTCATTTTGTTGCATTTCAAAGCATTCGAAATAGTTTTAATGATAGTACCGCAAGAGAAGAATCGTACTTTGGTAGGACGGATATATATGTAGGAGCTCTCAACGCACTGGCTGAGCAAGGTGGATTTGTACGCCGGTAGCATTTAAAGGGCAAAGACTAAATTCCCATTTTCGTTTCATTTTCCACTGCGAAAAACACTTAACAGATCTCAACAAAATGTTTTGCAAAAATAAGTTTTCCAGATTTCGTAATGAAATCTGAAGGGAAAATTATGTACAGATAGATATTCTACAAAACGTCTCACAAAATGCGTTATATATTTAACAATCAATGGGAAAAAGAACATTAAGAAAAGAACTGCTCAAACTTTCAATATTCACTACCCAATATTCAATCATCATTTTCATCGTGGAGCACCCCTCCTTCCATACAATAACAATGTATTGAATTCAATAATACTATAATTTGACGCTAGTCAATACTACTTTAGCCTCTTAAGTGGTACAGGCGTATATAAACGACTCGCTCAATCAGAGCATAATTTTATGGGCGTATATATACGTCTTTTCAAAGTATGATTTTTCTATGAGCTGCTATCCATACGATTATTCCGGAAGCTTTGAAATGCAATAAAATGACCTTGATAGAGTGTTTGGGAAGGATTGCTTATTTTATTCCTCCCCAAAAACATCAAGTGTGAGCATCTACGTGGAAAATGGTAGCATTAGGGAGCGAATAGCGTAAATTTTAATCGGCAATTACGAGATTAATTATAAACCTTACAAATTATCAAGATAACTTTTAATACAAACCCATAAGATCACCTGTAATTATTAAATTTGTTCTTAATTTAGTAATTTGAAATTAATTATAAAATACATTGTACAGACTGATACATTTATAAATGTGTTATATCAGTGTAAATGTGTATTCTATTTTTTATTATACCATAATGTTTTTTTTTTCTTTACTTACAGTAAATTAATAATTTTTTTAAAAATAATTTTTTGTTTTCGACTTTTCAATATTCTTCCCCCCCCTTATAGAGTTATTACGCTCCCCTACATTAAGTGAATATTAGTAATTTATGATATTGTCAATTTATCATGCTAAATGCATTTGAATTCGTACTGGATACACATTCCTTTTTAACCGATCAACCAGCTACCAAAACAATTCGACAGGAAAATAATTAATCAAACCTAAGAAACTTTTCTTTGTAATTAATATGTCCTAAATATATAATTATTTTTATATACTTTTGCATTCAGATAAAATCATTTCATCAACCAAGCAAAACTATTATAGAAAATGTTAGGCATACTAATGGTACTAGGAATACTAGAAATTATAAATATTCCGTAAGGAATATTATTCTAGCGTAAATATTTAATTGGTGCATTAGAACGTTATGAAATAATGAGTAAGAGTCATCGCTAGGTGATCTTACTCTTAATTTAACTTTCTCTCTTTTAATACACATTCTAACAAATAACTTTTTTTCCATTCATAAGAGCAGAGTACATATTTGAATTGTATGCATTTTGGAAGAATAAAAAAAATGTAATGCATATTATTCTATTTTGTTGTCATGATATTTTAAACACTTAACCGTCGTATGCATCCGTCTCAATCAACCGGCATGTTAAGTGTCCAGGACGTATATACACGTCTTTCTGAAATACGATTCTTTTTTTGCATTATTATCGGTAAAATTATTCCAAAGGCCTCAGAACAGTGTCCAACCCGCGGCCCTCCTTGAATAATTTTGGGGCCCGCGAGATTCTTTACAACTTAACAAACTTCGACTATTTTGTACAATATTTTTTGTTTAAAGAGGTGTTTTTGTAAAAAATAAATTCCATAACTGTTATTATTTTATCACATTGCTTCTGTTACTGCGAATCACTTTTTTGTTCTAAATTGAAATTTATCAAACATAAACGATACGCAAACACACATGCATTGAGATCGATTTACAAAAATTAAGTGAAAGAGTTGAGAAAAAGATTTCTCACTAATTAAATAAATTAAACATTATTTGATCATTACATTATTATATTATTATACTATCTACGTTTGTATACATGAAAACAATGAAAACAAGTGTTTGTAATGGATCCAAATCTAATATAAAGATATATGTTTGTATATGCGGCCCGCGGGATTGTGTAAAGCTCTTCCGAAGTGGCCCGCGAGGTCTTTTGGATTGGCCACCCCTGCTTTAGAATGCAATAAAATGACCTTGACTTGCAAAATGGCAATCGTTTGCGAAGAATTCACTTATTTCATAAAAAAAAATTGCTTATTTGTATATTTTTTTCCTCTCCCGATATACAGTACACGGGCGCCTATAAGAAAAAAGTTCGCACTGGGGAGCGAATCACATAACATTTAACCTTCTCGATGCGTAATTATTTTATCAAAGTAGGCTCAAAAAGTGAGTACTTTTTATTGCATATTTCAAAAATCTTCATAATAAATCTACATTTTAAAGTTAAAACATACAAAAAAATTTTTAGAAAAAGAGTTGTTTTTTGTCAACACAGAATTAGACATAAAAAATGATCATAAAAACGTAAATGTAAACATGAACTGGGAACAGTGTAGGCTGAAACAGTTAAATTGTCGGAAAAAATGCATCCCCGTAGAAATCGCGGGTTGCGCAAATTTTGCTATTTCTACGTTGCCCGTAGAAATCGCGGGCTGAGCACTGAGAGGATTAATCGGCCGAAATCGGGAAAGTATTTTTAGACTTATATGAAATAACTTATTTCATTTATATATTTCCGGTAAACAGTAAGAAATCACTTTATACGCACAATTGAATTTTTCTTTTTCTGATGGACACCATCCAACTAAATTATAGTGTTTTCAAAAGAAAGAAAAACTACATCAAGTTATACGTTTAAAATTCCAATACTTTCAAACAAGATTTGCCAGTAAGAAAATTTTCGAATTTAAATATTAGTGCTGAAAATGGAAAACATTCAGCCCATTTGAAATGCAATGTCATGTGAAGATAACTAAGTAGCGCAACAGCCAATGAGGGCCAAAGCCTACTGTGCCCAACTCAGTATACGCGATTTTGGATCCCCGAGGTGCACGAGCAGATGTCCTGGTCAGGTGGTCAGTCTGACGTGAAACCCTCATTGTTAAGTTTCCAAGCAAGCTTGGTACTCCTTTATTGGCCCACTGAAGGGATGAAAGGCCGAATCAACCTTGCCCTACCCGGAGTTTGAACCTCAGACCTGTGGTATGGAAGCGTGATGCACTAACCACTCAGCCATTGGACTTCTTGTGATGATGTTAAAATGTATTATAAGTTCATGGGAGTTACCACAAACGTTCTATATTTTTCCATAAAATATTTCTAGAAGAATATAAATAAATGTCTTCGAATGTCAACAAAATCACACAATCAAAATTTTTAGTCTCTATTTGCTTAATTATTTTAAAACGTTTCACAGTTCTGAGCAATTGCTTTTTTTAGAATAATATCAATATATTTGTTAAAACAATATTAACTAACTAACCATGAAAACTAATTCATTGTTAAATGAGTTTCATTGAACACATTTAAAAGAAATTCTTTTCAAAAATATAAATCTTTTATACACTTTCTAAATACTAAAACTTTTTTTAAAGCATTTATGATACAACAGATTACCACAGAAAAATGTAACACATTCAAGATTTAACGTCAGAAGGTATTTTATATTTGAAAAATTCCGAGTCACAATTCTTGAAAAATCCTTACATGGGGTAAGAAAGAAAACATTTCTCCTGAAAAAATATTTGCTTGAAGGAAACAACCTAGTACAACTAAAAATATCCGGAAAACTCGGCATCGGAGTTCGATGTAGATTTGTCAACATCGCGGTCGCCGAAATAGCAAGAAAGCCGAGTAACAACGAAGATGGGATTGGCTATCTTCCAAGATGTTCACCATAGCCGTGACTTAGTTGGAGTTAACCTCATTTCATGGTTATGCATAAGGATATGAAAGGAACTAAATACATGAACCTTGCAGAAAACAGTCGAAAAAAGCCAAAAAGCCTAGGTATACAATAGGTTCTTTTGTCAATTATTTATATGAAGAGTAAAATAGCTTAAGTAAAATTCTTGTTTACCCGGACTTTCTTGCATTGTGCAGAATACAGGTATTTTTTCATAATTGAAAAGTGTAGTTAGATAAATAAAAAGGTAAAAAAGTTTAATGATTTAGGTGTAAAATTTAACGAAGAAACATACGAGTCCTTAGCCAACTGTGTTTTGTCCGCAAGAATCATACGTATATATAAAAAGTGAGAAAATGAAATCATTATCTGATAGTGCTTTATGTGAGTTTCTCTCAAAAAGTATATATACATACAAATATCAACAACAATTGCTAAGTTTTCAAAATGTAAGAACTTAAGTGAGGATGGAGATTATGAAGAAGCATTTATATAATATTTTCGAATCGAATAAAACAATATTTACTTACTAAAAAATTCGAATTAATCGAATAAAGCGTGACTTCATAGACTACTCATTAAGGTATCCAACTACGTTCGGAACCGTGATTTTAAAAAAGAGCATAAATGGATAATTTTCATGATATTTAGTGTCGCTTAGATTAGAATACAGGTATAAAATTGTTTTAAGGGCATTTTTACAAAAAAGATTTATTTAAATACAATATTTTGGCCAAAAATTAACTTAGAATAACTTTTTTTCAAAATGTTCTCTTTTTGTGAAAAATGCTTCTATTATAATAATATTTTGCCTGTATATAGCTCAGACTTCTGCACAGAGGCTCAACTAGAACTTTTGAAATATATAACTTAGAAGTGGGTTTATCCTTGTTCTACGACAACACAGGGAAGAAATTTTAAGAAAAAATTGCCGATAATTATTTCAGTTGGTGGTAACTCTTAAAATAATGTGATTTTTTCAAAAATCATAGTTGAGCCTTTGTACAGAGGTCTGAGCTATATACAGGCAAAATATTATTATAATAGAAGCATTTTTCACAAAAAGAGAACATTTTGAAAAAAGGTTATTGCAAGTTAATTTTTTGTCAAAATATCCTTAAAACAATTTTATACATGTATTCTAATCTAAGTGACACTAAATATCATGAAAATTATCCATTTATGCGCCTTTTTAAAATCACGATTCAGAAGGTAGTCGAATACCTTAAACACGCACTCAACATTTGGATTCTTTGGTTGTTACAAATAACAGAATCAAATTTTAGAATGGCAAAACCGATTCTTTACTGCAAATTTATTGCTAAATAAGTCAAAATAATGTTATCGTGTTGTAATGGTCGCCTAGTGCCGTCTATTAGCGTGGAAGAATCGGAAGGAAGATTATCCATATTCGAAAAAAATAACTTCTATTTATTTACTATTATGAACAACAACACAAATTATATTAACCAAGTTAAGATGTAGTCTAGTGGTTAGAGCATCGAACTCCATACCGGAAGTCCTGGGTTCGATACCCGATACCACCAAATACCCTCCGAGTACACACGGAAAACGTGCTCGTTAAATCAGTGGGTCCGAAAGTCTTGTGGTTGGTCGTCTCTGAAACCACGAGTGCAGGGGACAGGAGAATATTTCCCTCCCCTCCAGTTCCATGCCTAAATTGTGGAGGTGGAGATCGGTGGTGTCGCCATCTGAAGTTAAGATCTACCGTACCTTCGTGAATTTCTCAGAGCTAAATCGTGTGGCTGTGGTAACCGAGTGGTAAGGGTTTCGGACCGTGGCTTGCCTTGTCACGAGTTCGAGCCCAGTACCACTAAAGACCCGCCGGGTAGGGCAGCGATGCACGTTAAATCTGTCGAGAGCTGAAACGTCCTCCCGTTGGTGTGGTGTGGTAGTTAGGAGAGGGGGTGCCAGCTCAGGTGTCGTCCACGTCACTTGACCATGGTTCAAAATTACGAGGTCCGTCGCCAATAGCCCTCGTGAAGCTAAACAGTGCGACGTTAATATTCAATCAATCAACCTAGCTAAATCGTACTGTCATCTGAATGATACTCAAAGACAGGCATACATTTAGTCCACTGCCACGATGAATTTCGAGGGCCTTGATTTGACTTTGTCAGACAGGTGACATGAGATGCAACAACTATATTAAATATGGAAAACAATAGCTAGGTAGACGAGATACGAGAAGTCTTAATGAATCGGATCACTTACGTTCAGGCCATACAACTTCCAATTCCAAGCGAACTAATCCAATTTAATCTATAATTGACTGAATCGTTAACTTTAATATTACACAAATGAGATACGAAGTACTCACGACTCACTTCACGTTTAATCAACCACTGCTATCCGTTAGCAGCCTAACCTCTCTCTCTCTCTCTCTCTCTCTCTCTCTAACTTGAAAGTTTAATCTTTATATACAAATCATAATTTACATACTCACATCTTCTTCGGTGGAAGGTTTATAATATAATAATTTTCAAAGACCCAATATTCTCCAAGAGGATTAGTATTGACGGATAGACCCATCACAGTGTATGCCCTAATTAGAAAACAAATTGAGGGGAACATCTTTGGCTTTGAGAGGAATTTATATGTAAACACATACACACACATGCACATAAACAAATCCTATTTTCGAGAAATGCGAGGAATAAGGAAGATTTATTCGTGACGATACAGAATACCTAATTAAATGATACAATGTCTAATGTGAGGAATAGTATAGACATGTTCATTATCTAACGCACACTCATATGGTAATTTAACTGAACTTGTTAAAATAAAATTTACATTCTTGACTGAAGAATATTCAACAATAAACGAGAAAAGAAATAGGCACTTAAAATGTAATTTATATTTAATTAAATTAATTCACAAAATAATTAAGATTAAGTGCTAAAAGATTTGGTGAAAGAGGGAGAAAATTCAAATGAAGTAGCAGATGACGCCTGCGAACATAGACTTGTGAAATAGAGAGATCTAGCGCAAAAGCGTGTAATTTAGATCATGTGTTGATGAGTTACGCATTTTTGGATGAAACTAATTACATTATAATTGAAAACATCACATGTAGGGTATTGTCGAAGACTTTAGTTTTAAATGAAAGTACAAATTAGCAAATGATGTTTTTCGAAACTGCCACACACACTTGGAAGTACTAATACATTAAAAGAATGCTACAGAATTAAAAAGATTATCAAAACTATACTTCGACATACAATGTAACAGCCTTTCTGTATAAGTTTTTATGTATATTGGTGTTAATATTTCTTATAAGACATGAAATTTCAAAATAAAACTTTTTTTATTATAATTTTTTTTTTAATCCTAAGGGAAACATTTTCCCCATTATTAAAATGGGGGACTGTTTTATTTTATTGTAATCTTATCTGCACTTTTTATACAGAACGCAATTGCGAAAACAAAAATGTTTTTAAAAACTGACAAATCAATTGAAGACAATGAAAAAGCACACATTCGTACGTGTATTCCTATTCCTATTACTTATTTTAGTGTGTATTGTGACGCGTAATAATACACTGAAGTGCCATTGAATTTGGGATACCTCCCTAGTAACGAGTTAGGCCTCCTTTGGAATCGATAACAGCTGCCAAACGACGAGGCATAGATTAAACAAGTTTCTTGAAACGTTCCACGGGAATGACATGCCAAATATTGGCTAAAGTGGTCCATAATTCAGTAAGGTTCGTTGTGTTGTGTGTTGACCTTTTATATGATTTGTTCCAAAACATCATCCCAAAGATGCTCAATAGGATTTAAGTCTGGGTATCTAGGTGGCCAATTTATGACAGAAAAATAAGAGAAATGCTCATCCAACCAGCCAGTAGCCAACCGGGACTTGTGAGAATTTACGGTTTTTTTTGGGGAAAACTCCATTCCCGGGGGAGGATAACAAAACCCAGCATAAAATGAATGGAGGTGATCACCCAGAAAAATCACGCCCGAATTGCAATGGGGAGGGTTGGTATACGCACCAAATTTTTCCCAAGATGCCAAAAAAAAAGCATCCCAGTCCATGTTTGGGGCCCCTTTAACCCTTATACATTTCCCAACCTGGTATGCGGGATCCATGGTTTCAGGGAGCCGACGCTGTATTCTCGCTTCCTGTTTTTTTTTAAAAGTATTTGGAATCGAGATCACACCCATGCTACCTTTTCCCCAATCATCTACACTCTAATGTCTCTTGCAAAGGGAATTCCAACAACTAATTCCCGGGAAAAACCCGGGGACCCTATATATGCAGTAATCACAGCTCCGTCACATGCGCATAAATGATGCGCACAATTTGCATACCATTGCTCTTCCTAATTCAGTGGCACTTTAGTGTATATTACTGCAACATGTTTTGTTATTCGTTAAGTTTAATTTCGTGAAACAATAAAAAATAAAATTCGGGAAACCCAAAAAAAACAAATGAATGAAAAAAGACAAAAAATTTTCCCATGAGAATAAAAATTTTTCCCCCTTCCCCCAAAATTTTCTCACCCTCAAATAAAAAATACACATTGTTATGTATTTTATTATGATTCCTACTTATTTTGCGTCTCAGCAAACTAAAATAAAAAAACTGCATACTATTGTTAACTTCTAGTTACCTTATGGTTCCGCAAGGGATAAAACTTACGAAAGCGTTACGAAATCTCAGATAACTTACGTTTATCTGTGCATATCTCGAAATATGTTTGTTATTTTTTCTGAAACAATATTTTTGTTAATGTTATATTTTATGTATTTCATTTTAATGAAAAGAATTTAAATATAATCTCTATTGCATCTTGCCCAGAAATTTCTCGCCACATTTTACAATAATTGATATAGTTTGAGACTTTTACATCATTAATAAGTACACTTAGCTAAAAAAGTTACCATACTTCGTATAACATGTTTTTCAACTAATTAGCTTCATAAGTCTGATGCGAAAAGCAGAATATTCAAAAACTAAAGATTAAGCTAAAAAGTGTGGCTTTTTTCCTATTTTAATACACTTAATTGACTAAAAATTATTTCCCAACGAAAAATAAATAAAAAATCCTTGTTTACAAGAATATTTAATTATTACGACGGCGCGCCTTAAAAAGAAAGAAAATTTATTCTTCGAAAAAGAAAAATGGCGGTATCTGTTCTACCCAAAAGTGTTCTGGGCGTTGCCACTGGAGCAGATAAAAACACGAACAAATGTGGAAAATTATAGCGATGGTGGCCGGTCGTAATCACAAGCTTCTTCAGAAATCTGCGTGAAAACTGATGGTTTAGGGTCGACCAAAATTCCACCACTCGTGTCATCATGTCAGGCTGTTAAACGGGAAAATGGCTGAGGAGTTTTTAAAGAGTAGAAGTTAATAATAAGTTTTGTTAATGACGGTTTTGCGTGCTGGGATCAGGTGAATAATTTTTTTTACTTAGTTTCTCTTGGGTTAGTCCTGAAATAAACACTATAATGTTGCAAAAGGTGTAACTTACTTGAAATTCATGCGCCAGAAGCGAGCTCTTGTGCTTTTGGAATACTTCATCAATTTCGTAGTAATTTCGGGAATGAATCAGTGGATGTTTTCTTCGAACTAGTGATTGTGAAATTTGCAGGAAATGGCAAAGAAGTTTATTGTAATGGATTATGTTGAAAAACATTAAGCTGGTATTGTGTATTTTAATACACTGGATGAATTATTCAACGTTACTAAAATATTTAAAGTTTTGTCATTTGATACATCTTTCAACATTGAAATTATTGTTTATATATTTTCTTAAGAAATATCGGTCTCAAAAATTGGGGGAAAAAAGGCTATTTTTGTAACAGTTTTAACATTGCATTAATCATAAGAACAAATTTAGTAGTTTCTTCAAACTAATAATTGTATTATTAATGTAATTAATTAGTTTGTACCAAATGACAAGTAACAGATTCTATTCAAAAACAGACTTTCTCTCATTGTAACTTAATAATATTGGTTCATTATGTTAACTATGCATTTTTGACGAAAAAGAGTTATAGTAATTTGCGTTTCAAATTATAGTGAAAATTTTTGATTAGTTTACAATCATATGTTGAATTTATAACTGAACTTAAAAAATAATTATAGATTAAAATCTGAGGAAAATATATATAAATTTTATTTTTATTTTATTTTTTACTATGGTAGGAATAAATTGTCTACAGAACACACTTGCGTATTATAATATTTTTTCACGTTTCGTTTTTCACGTTTTCATGTTTCAAAGTGTAAACATGGATTCATTATTGGTGTGTTTTAACATACTTAATTCGGAGATTAATGTGATACATTTAATTAAAATATATGCATCTCCAATCAATTACTTTTAGTTACATATTTAGAAAATTGAGTTTCAGCATAGAAAATGTGTAAAAAACAAAGAAAACAAATGGAAAACTATTTGAAACTTGAAATTGAAAGAAATTTCTAAAAACAATAAACTTCCGTTTATTTTTTCATTTATTGCTAAACAATGGGATGTAAGACAGCAAGAAAGATAAGGTAAGTTGCTAAAAAGATACACAATTATTAGTTCGCTCTGAATAAAAGAATAAGATCCCTTTTCAAGATATAATTATAAAACCAGCAAAGATTTTGTTTGATCTCGCAAATGAAAAAAAAATGTTAAAATATATCTACGAACAAGGCAAATTAAAAAAAAAATATTCATACATTACTGCTAAATTAATTTAATTTATTAAATCAAAGTAATATATTTGTATGATGACTCAAAATAAAGTGTAGAAGAACAATAAAAAATGTTCTCCTTTTTGATGCATTATTTGAATTAAATTTTATTTTACTTTCACTTAAATATTATTTTTTTAGAATTTTAAAGGGCTTTCACAGATTGCGTAGAAGAAAGTTTTAAGGAATTTATATGTTTTTACGATTTTACTAGGGAATAAATATAACTAAAAAGAGATATTAATTATAGTAATCTCTTAGATCTTAACACATCAGCTTAAATAACAATAAAATTAATTAAATTGAGAAATCTACAAACACATAGAAATATTTATATAATTGAATAGTTTTTAAATAATTTTCATGAATTTTTATTTATATATTTAAGCGCCAACATTCTTACATTTATATTATCCTATGAATGGTTGAATAAATATTTAAAGCTTAATCATGTCTTTCTCTTTATCAATTTACTTCGCAATATTTAACATCTTCTAAGATATGTAACGCTTATTTTAGAAAATTATTGTTTTTTTTATAACTTTAATCGATGGTTCAAATTATGTAAACTCAAAATAGTTTTCGTCTATCTGAATATTAACTTGTCCAAATATTTACTTTAAAATCTCTCCATACGCTTTCTAACTTTCTATTATTCATGTACGACAGCGATAATGATGTCGTTTTTTCACATTAATTTCCATATGTACTTAATCATTAAATAACTTTTGATTAATAAGTTAAATTTCTACAAATTATAATTTTTGTATTCTAAAATTTATTACAAATTTTTAAATAAATAGAGATTATTATACCTCTCAGAATATGATTAAAAGGATTTACATTTTTACAAATTAACTATAACATTTTACCTTCCTAGTTAATGTCAGCCTAGTCATATAGGCAAATAAAGGAGGATTTAATTTTCGAAACTAGGCTTAATTTTATAGACATAGACCTAAGCCTAAGAGCTCTCTAGTGTACCGGGTGTTTCTAAAAGCATATCGCAGTTTTAACGCTTTATAGTATTCATTACGTATAACATATTAGTATGACTCATAAATCGAATGAAAGAGCAACTGAAACAGTTTTGTTTGCTGGCATGTGTGCGCGTATGCGCGAAACGTATGCTATGCCCCCTTTTTTGAGGATCAACGCGCTAGTAGAAAACCGAAAGTGTTTTGTGTTTCCCGTTAATAAAGACAGAATCTGCTATTACTGTGCAACAAGCGTTCCGTATTAAGTTCGGTTGTCAATCTCCAATTGATAATAACATACTTAGGTATTATCATCAGTTTGAAACTACTGTCTGTCTTTGTAAAGGCAAAAGTACGGGATGATCAAGGCTGTAACTGGTAATCAACTGTACCTGGTTCTGCCTATCTTGATGCTCTACAACTATGGCTATTTCCTCAATCGTTCACTCGATCTGACGCCATGCGACTTTTATCTGTGGTGGTTCATAAAAGATTGTGAGTACGTTCCTCGGCTACCAACTGACCTTCCAGACATAAGATACAGGATGGAAGCAGATGCTGCAAGAATTTCCTCAGACACACTGGAAAAAGTTTGGGATGAACTCGCCTATCGACTTGATTTATGCCGTGTGACGAATTGAACATTTGTAAATTTGTAGGTAAAACTGACTCTTTCATTCAATGTATGAATTATACTTGTAACTTATATGTGATAAATACTATAAAGTGTTAAAACTCCAATATTCTTTTAGAAACACCTGGTACTATTGAGTTTACTTTATACTGTGCCGTGTATGTATACTCCAAAACTATTCTTGGGACCATAGCTAACGCTCGATCAGCCATATCGACGATACGGAACCCTCAAGCCATAGGGGCTCCAAAACGCCTAAGCAAAAAGCACAATGTTAAGTGGCCCCCAAGGAACTTTGATAACAGGGCCCACTCAGGACTAGCTATATCAGTGGATTTCACATAATATAACTCTTATTCATTCAGAAGTAACTTTTAAGTAGTTTATTATATATATATACCTTTCTATTGCATATTTATTTTTTTAAAATCAAGACTTCGAACCGGAACTGAAACGAAAACTGGAAAAATTGTTATTTTAGTCGGAACGAAAATCGGAACTGAACCGAAAAAATATTGGTTTATTTCGGTTCGATATATCTTCAACCATTTTTGTTCCGGTAACCAACTGATACCAACTTATCAATATTTTCTAATTTAATGTTAACGAAATAATTTTAGTCATTACACATGTGCATTGCTTCTCGATTTCCTGTTTTAATTCTCACTAGTACTTTCTGTTTCTGTTTTGCATGCAACTATTTGTAGAAGGGAGATTTAATTCATTTGAATGAACTAGAAGATTAGATGATTTCTTAAGAAAAATATGATAGTCTGAGTTGTATTTTTCGCACTTCAGCATGCGATCATGCACGGATGTTTGAATAGATTTCTTGGATAAACCATAAAAGGAACCTAGTTTTCAAATGCATTTTTTTGATAAGGGATAACAACAATGACAATATTCACCAATCTCTGCTCACCGTTGGTATCGCACATTCTGGTTAATTGTATCAATTCATATAGGGTACCAATTTAAAAAATAAATAAAATGTTTTAAATTTTGATAGAATTAATTTTTTTGTGTTTCTGATAGAATTATATTTTTAGTACAAATAAGAAAATATATAAAATTTAATAATTCATTCGAAAATGAACCGAAACCCGTTAGTTTTTGGTAAAACGAAAACCGGAACTGAACCCATATATTGTTTTAGTTGAACCGGAACAAAAAAAAAATTATGGTTCGAGGTCTTGTTTTTAATTCTACGCATTAAGACATTTAAATAAACTAAATAATTGAAAAATTCAGCCAAGCTGAAAGAGGCGTTAGTAACAATGGAAGGTATTATAAGTGAAAATGTACTTTCCTTTCTTTCTTTTTTTTTTTTTTTTTTTTTCATTCTCACAATAATGCCAGTCTTGATGAATATCAAAACATAATTCGATTGCTATGACATGACATATGAAGTGATATTCCTATTAACAAATTTTTCATGACATATTACAAGAACTCTTTGAACTCATTCTCGGTTTTTTAATTTGCAGCACATCTGTTTTCGTACAACGCAAGCAGGACATGAATCCATCAATCATTGTACATGAAGCTTGTGATCTATCCCTGAGGCTTTTGAAAACTAATATGTGTTAAGAATTATTAATAAATATGATGAATAAATAATATGGCATGATTTGGAACTATTTGAAGCTATTTATTTATAAGCTTGATAGTATTATACTTATACTCCATCTATGTCATTAGCGAAAATTATAATAGAATTAGGTCTATTTTCCAAGTACCGCAGTTGTACTACTATGGTCGTGAAAATATGTACTTCTTTGAATAAGGACTCTATACAATTATTGTCTGGATTTTCAAACATTTTATTCCTGTGTACAAATCAAAATATCCATTTTTGAAGAAAAACTAATTTCATTTCAATTTATAGTTCAAGTTCTTGTAAATGTGAGGATACCATCATAATAATTATTAGGTGTGTTCAAATAAAAGTGGCTCAAAGCTTTGCATGTGAACTATTTTTTTCGATGTATTTTCGTCAAACAAACGCGATAGTGAAGCTGTATGTACCACGCACACGCGTGCGCAAATATATTTCTGATAACAACATACGTAAGGGCGTGGCGTGAGTGAGTGAGTGAATATTAACGTCGTATTGTTCAGATACACGAGGGCTTTTGGCGACGGACCACGTAATTTTGAACCATGGTCAAGGGACGTGGATGACACCTGAGCTGGCACTCCCCTTTCTTAACTACAACACCACACCAACAGGAGAACGTTTGAGCTCTCGACAGATTTAACATGCATCGCGCGATCCCCTACACTGCATGTCTTCGGTGGTACTGGGCTCGAACTCGTCACAAGGCGAGCCACAATCCGATAACCTAGCCACTCGGTTACCGCGGTCACGTAAGTACGTGACATTCATTTAAAAATTGCTGGTATGTATGTAACTGTGACCAAAACGGATCAGCAAGCTGTAATAAAGCTTTTAACACTGGAACTGTGTAAGCCGGAATAGGCCTGAGTTTACAACATTTATTGCGGTACAGGGATAATGGTGACGACTTAGTGCTGCGCATAGCAGAGAATGAAACCTCGTGTCACTACTTCTGGCTGGAAGTCCATCAGCATGCAATGGAAACATCCTGGCTCACATAGGCCCTGAAAATTCAAGGCTCAGCAATTGGCCGGAAAGGTGATGTTTACGGCCTAATGGGTCAAAGGTTTCACTCCAACGATGGCATGAAGGCCGCAGTTCTAAACAGATTCCATGATCAACTGAAATCATTCTTTGCGGACGGATTTCGCAACCTTCCTAAACAATGAGACGTCTGCCTAAACGCCTTGGGTGACTTCTTTTAACAAACTTTGTATGCATTTCACTCATTATACGAGGGTTGGTGCATAAGCCATGGCAACTATATTTTTCTTGTAGATATGCGAACGGATCACAAACGTATATGCGTCGTGTGTAAGTTTTGCAGGCATATTGTGTATGCAGAACATCAGATGGCTCTGTGATAACTGGTAGTAGCTCAGTGAGGGCTGTAAAATCAGTCAGTTGGTGAGTGCCGTACAAGATGGAAGTAAACCGTGCTGAGCAGGGCGCTTACATCAAATTAGCCGTTCTCCCTAAGAGAAATGCGATGGAATGCCACAGTGAATTAGTGGAAGCCCTTGGGAATAATGCCCTTCCATACTGTACAGTAGCACGGTGAATAGGAAAGTTTCAGCAAGGATGTGTATCAACCAGTGATGAACAACTTTCAGGACGACCGGTCAGTGTGCGGACCGACTTGGCACCTGCCGTCTTCGAGCAGTTCATGGATTGCATTAAGGGTCTTTAGGTCCAGGTTTATCATGTCAACTTTATATGTACTGTGTTGTCATTCTTTTGCACCGTGAAGGCCATATTACCCTGTACACACTATCATAATAAATTAGAGTGTTACGATATTTCAGTGCTATCCATTGTCCACACATGTAGTTAAAACTTTGAACTTTCATCAGTATATGTCACGTTTTCCAACCGGACGTATCTTAAAGAAAAAATAGTTGCCATGACTTTTGCCCCAACCCTCGTATATTATTATTTCTATCTCTGTATCTGTCTCATTTCTGTTCCTACGTATCTCATGGATACACACCTCGAATCACTTTTATTTGAACACCCCTTATAAAGTACTTTTAGAGAGGACGCGATGTAAATTTTAGTGATGCTCATATCAGCATTATCTGTAATAAAAGAGGCAAAAATGAGTAAAATAAACAATCGCTTGAGAGACGTGGAAAAATGTTTGATGAATATAACAGAAAAATATTATAGGGTGAATAAAAAATTATTTATAATGATTCTCCTTACAAAACACACTGCAAAAATATTCAGTACACACCTATGTTTCAGAAATTAAACCAATTTAATATTTTAATATTTTTTTTAATTTAAAAACTCGATTTTTAAAATGTAAAGATTTATTTTTAAATTCTAGAAATGTTGTATTCCATTTATTTCTAGCGGTTCATTTTTTCCCTAGGTTTTCAATTTCTAATATTAAAATTTAATTTTGAATCAGTTAAAAAAAATAAGGAATAATAATTATACTACCGTAGTTTTATATATAAACATACTTATTTATATCTTCTCCAAAAAAAAACTAAACTTTTTATTTTTTATTTTTAATGCACTGCGGATTGGTGTTTTACTATTGCAGACCTAGTATATTCCCGAAAGCTGGTATCTCTTTAATGCGGCACCATATAAGGCGAATACCCTTCACCTTATATATATACTTAATTAAACTCTTATATAATGATAATAATAAACTAAAATAAATAATTAATATGTAGGGAAAAAACAGAACTTATATAAGGTAATTTAAAATTTCAATTTAAAAAATGTATTTATATATCCAGGGTATCACATGGCTTTAAATGGACCAATAAAAATTCAATGTGATAAACACAACACACATAAGTTGTACAAAAACTTTTTTAAACAAAATATTCTATTTAAAATCATTTTAATTTGTACGTTATAAAATCCCCACTCTTTGGAATAATTATAATGAACTGGAAGAATTACTATTGTTAGTTATATATATATATATATAAAAGTCCAAATGATTAATAAAAATAGTCCACTATACAAATTGAATGAAAATCCTTATTCGATTTCTAGAAAAATATTTTTAAGATTGACCAACAAAAGAGACTTAGCAAAGTGGAACAGCCATACAAAAGCCATGGCTAGTCATTATTTTCATGAATCTTTTGAAAATAGTTTTATATTGTATCTCTCAAGCATTTTCCTCTATAGAGTTATTTATAACAAGTCACATAATTCTGACTTCTTCCGCCGCTCTCTTTCTGTTCAAATAAATCATCAAAAACTATTATTGTCATCTCCAACGCGTCTAAATTCTTGTCCCAGTTGCTTTATTGAAATCAATTAACTTGTTCACAACAGAAAGTCGTCATCTTTATTTGGGACGTTTGCGGATTTCCGAAGAGTTTGTAAGTATTCTGTCGACTTTTGTGTCTTGGACAGAAGACAGCTACCATAATGATGTTGATGATTTATTTGAAAAGTTAGAGTTTATACTGATGGATGTTATACAATTTACGTGATAATGAAGAATCTTTTCCTCATTACTGTGCATGTTGTTTGTGTGAATATAGAAAAAAAATCTAGAATCGGAATTGTAATGATGTTTATGTTTTTTTTATTCTAATATTCTTCATCATTAAGCAAAAAGAAGATTACTTTGTGCGTGTACAAAAGAGGATGATTTTATAAAAGCATATGAATCGTATATACATTAAAGTTTGAGCATAAAAAAATATATATAATGATGTGTATTTAAGTTCATCAGATATATATATATTATAGTTTAATATATATATATATATATATTATTATATAATATATATATAAAACTACTGAAGTTACAAGGATTTAATAAATACTTCAGATCACACAAAAGAGACATTAACAATTAATGGTAAACAAAATTTTTATTAATTATTTTCAATGATCTGGAAACATTAGCATGCAAGGCATTTTCTTATTTGTAATAGAGGCTCATTTTTTGTTGTAATTTAGGAGTTTTTTCCTGAAGAAATAAATATTTTCTTTACTTTTAATTTAAAATTTAATCTAAAATACAATGTCTTTTATTAACTACAACTGTCTGTCACTGTTCTGGAAGCTTATGTAACCCCTTGGAAAAGTAGTCATTTGTTTTGGAGTCAAAGTATTCTTCAATTGCCGTTTGTGGATACTCTCATAATTTATACATTTATTTCCATCAAGAATGTTTGGCAGAGACCTGAACAGATGATAGTCAGATGGTGCAATATAAGGAGTATATACTGGCTGAGGTAAAGTTTTTCAACCCAACTCTGAAATTTTTTATGCGATGTTTCTAGCCACGTGTAGTCCATCATTTTCGGGAAGAAGATTTACACCCTTTCTGCTGACCAAAGATGGATGTTTATGTTGAATTTCTTCATTCAAAACATGAATTTGCAAAGAGTAACGTCCGTTTTATTTTCTTCCAGCAACTCATAGTGCACTATACCTTGCTCTGTCTCACCAACAACACAACATAACCTTCTTCTGATGGACTACAGCTTTGGATGTCGATGGTGGTGTCTCCCCTTTGTAAACACATGCTCCTTTTCTAATTACGCGTTTGTACACAATTTAGTTTTCATTTCTAGTCACCAAGTGGGACAAAAACGGTTCCCTTTTGTAACTAGCAAAGTTTGAAGAACATATCGAAATGCTGCCGATTAAATTACTTCGCTTAATTCGTGTGGCACCCAAACAGAGATTTTAGACACTAAAGCAAGCCTTTTAATATAATCCAAAGCAGTCGTCTGATGTGTGTGTGTGAATTCCAAGCTTAAAACCCACTTATGTGGAAGTTAATGTGGGATTTGTTCTGACCATACTGCGTAGAAGTTCGTCATTGACTTCCTGATCTGGGCTCTTCTTTCAAAGGAACTTAAACAAAATTTCACAAGTCATCTTTAGCATGTTCGAACTGTTACTGCTTCCTCTCCAAACACGTTATACAATTGATTTTTCCCTCCATCGCGTTATTCCGTTTTGGAACTCAAACAACATACAATGTCTTAAGTGCCCTTTTACTTTACTCATGTTGACAGCTTAACAAGTTTAAAAACACTGTTTAAAATGCAAAAAATGTGAAAAAAATGCAAAATGAGTGTGAAATGTGTTAAAATCATTGACTAAAATGCATATTAATCATCAATACTATACTAATCTAACTGTTCAAAACCGGTTTCAGTCGGATCCGAATTCTTCTTAAGGATCAACAACATATAAAGATGCACATGTTCAAAAAAGACAATAATCTCTTTTCTTATACTCAATATTAAAAGTAATTTAAAGATCAAACAAAAAAATATTAGTTATGGCGTTATGATTTTAAAAACATATGGTGTTTATTGTTTAAAAATTTATTTTTATGCTAACAGTCACGCGTTGCACACAAAACATGGAGCTTAAAGGTCGGAAACCAGAAAAAATTCAACCAATTTTTTTAACATAATAAGGAAATTATATTTTGTATTTTGTGGGAGTAAAGTAACCCAAAGATATGATACAAATACTATTGATATGAGACAATTATTACTAAACTATTAAGAAGAAATACATTATGTGTTTTGTAAGTTATATCATTGATAGTACTCTAATAGTAAAAGAAAAAGAAGTGATCTAATATATTATACTTCCATAGCTGTAAATTATTTCGAAATATTTTTGTACGGAACATCTAAATAAAACTCTGCTTTTAATGAACTAATTCTACTACATAAATACTATAGTCGGCAATTCCACTTTAAATACAATTTTCAACAGTTTAATTTTGTGTTTAAATCTCTGTGCACAACCGTATTCTCTTGATCGAAGCGAAAACTGTTTTGAACACTAACAACAACAAAAAAGTAAGAAATACTTTTGGTACAATAAATATATTTAATATAAAAATTTAATATTTTTTCGAACTTAAACTTATTTTTTTCTGCATTAAATTAGACTTAGTTAAATTTGTTTTTATTAAAAGGAATTTTTTAAGTAAAATTTTTTCCACCCTTAAAAGTTATAATTCAAAAAAAAAAATTATATTTACCAGTGGCGCACATAAGGGGAGGGGGTCCTGCGGGCCCGGACCCCCCTCCCCAAAGCCCTAGAATTTTTTCCGAAAGGTTATAATTCTAAGTATATAATACGTAAAATTTAATTAAATATTTGTTTTTAATGATTAATTTTATTAATTAGTGCTAATTTTATTTATTCAATAATTAGCTTTTACTGTGTTTTGTTCCAGAAAATCGACAAAATCAAAAATAGCATGATATAAGAATGGTAAACTTTCAACCCCGGACCACCCCCCATTGAAAAATTCCTGTGTGCGCTACTGTCTTTTACATATACGATTTTTATCATTTTTATTAAGAATTGAAAAGACACCCATAAAATGTGGTCCGTGTTAACAATACAACTGAGAATGGAGTAAGAAGAAAATTATTTAAGTATCTAATGCATTATAATTACCCGTATTGTGAACAATTAAGGTAGGAAATTAATTCAAACATATCTCCATCTTTGAAATTATTTGCAATAAAAATACCTGATAAAATGATATCTAACTACGTGATTCGAATTTTATTCATTTTTTAGACTGCATAAATATTTGATGTTGATAGAGAGTTTAATATTAATAGAATCCTCTACTTCTATCAAAAATTCCTAACTTTCATTTTTGATGAGACTCAACGAACCAACTGTAATTTTTGCTCAGCATGATGATGTAAATTCCATTAAGTACACCCATTTTTCACATTGATTGATCAGTCTAGGACACTCTATTACGAACAAACATGCTACTGTGAATGTCCTAGACTGATAAATTATTGCATACTTTATCTGTCTAGTACATCTCCAAAAAAGAAAACGCTTCCTTAAGAGTAAGATATCTATACACAAAACTAGCAAAAATTAATTGGTTGTGCTTACCTTAGGATATATTTTCTAAAAGCAATTTATGGTTTGTCTCTTTTATATTTTATATACTGTTTTTTTACATCAATATTAGAAATTGTTTACTTCCCCCTCCCCCCGTTTTCTAATAAGGAATATACATTAAATTACGCTAGTGAAATTCTTTAAAAAAAATAACCATTTTTCTTTTAAAATAGTATATTTCATCGTTGATCCTTATCTAAAGTATATTTTATTTCCTATTTTCTTATGAAATTTTTCTTTTTTACAATGCTTATGCATTTCATTAAAATACTACTAGTTTGAAAATCGTGTATATTTTTTTAAAGGATATTTCAATGTTAGGCTAATATACATTCATTTCTGTGTGACTTAAACTGATTCCTCATTTCTGTCACTACACTCGGGCAAAGTTTAATGTTTGTTGAAATATTATATTGTTACGAATTTTGTGTAAATAGTGCAAAAAATTTGTATTTGGGTGTTTAATGCATTTATATTACTCTGTGTTATATTTATTCCATGTTAAAATTGTACTATTCACAAGCAATGCCACTCCTTACGTTATAATGGCGATTCAATGAGAACTTGGTGAACTCTCGGCGGTAGAGCCAAGTTGGCATCATTTTTGGCGACCAAGTTAACGATCATATTGGCGTCATTGGCGACTATGTTGGCGAGTTCGGAACCTCTGGATTCTTCTAAAAAGTAGTGGATCTCTCCATTAACGTCACGCTCGATAACGCTAGTGGTTATACTTCTGGAAGTTTATGCCACGCCTATAAATAGGAATGCCAGCCGCAACCAGTCAGTCTTGATTAAACTTGCGAGTAGTGAACATTGTTTTGACTAATGATTAGCTTGGCTGTTCTTGTGAATAATCTTTTACTTACGTGTACTTTTAAGCACTAATGACTGTGTTTGATTGCTATTGAAGGTGTGAGGACCTTCGGGGATTTACTCTGTGAGTATTGCTGCTGAATCCCATTTTAAAGGATTGGATTTTTGATAATAAATTCGCATCGCTCTTAAAGAACTGTTTATTTTCTTTGTGATTGTTTTGTATAAAATCCTCGAATCGGATCTACGTAACAATATCTTTCCTTTATCTAAATAGAATAATTACTGTTATAAAATTGTTAAAAATATTGAAATCAACAAGAATGATAGGAACAAATCAGATTTTTTTAATTGGCAATATGAGATAAATTATGAGGATAATCATCAATCATTTGAACTTAAAATTTGTATATGTATATAACGTATATCATTGAGAATAAATATTTATTTACTAACAAGGAGAGGGCACGACTAAGGAAATTCATTTCGGATCGAGACTTGGTGTAATAGTAGTACTCTTTTAGGGTGTTCACCCCTCAATGTAATTCCGTCGAATGGCCAGTCAATTCGGAGAAATCCGCCTTCGAAATTCATGCTAAGCTTTTATACAATTAAATTTTAATTTTCCGCAACGAGTTTGTAGCTTGATTGGTAAATCGTCTGCTTTCTATGCTGGAGGTTAGGGTTCGATTCCACGCGATCAACTTTTTTTTCTTCAATTCATGTAATTATTTTTTTTAAAAAAATTTATTTATGAAAGGTTTATTAAATATTAAATGATATTTTTTGTAATTATTTTGTATTTAATAAAATAAAAATTTGAATATATATAAATAATTATATTAAATTTTATAAATCTATTTTATATTAATAAATAATATTTATAATAAAATATATAATAAATATTAAATGATATTTTACAAAAAAAATTAGTTGCAAATAGTTTTTAATGTGAAGTACAATATACTATAAATAAAATATTATACATAATTTAAAATATTTTATACAATATATTATTATTATTAAATTAATTATTTTATAATTCATATAATAAAAAACATGTCTTTTTATATGTTATTAAATTAATTATTTTACAATTTTATAAAATAATAAGTCCTTTTCAAATAAATTTATTTAATTTCAAAAAATTTGTTTAAATAATTTTAATAAATTTATTTAAATAATTTTTATAATAAATTAATTATAATTTCAATAATAAATTAATAATAATTTCAATAATAAATCATAATTTTAATAATAAATTAATAATATTTCTTATTATAATAATGCTTAATAACAATAAATTAATTATAATAAATAGTGATTAATTAATTATAATAAATAGTTAACTAATCAATTAAAATAAATAGTGATTAATTAATTAATTTTTAATGAATGATAATTAATTTACTTATTTAATTATTAATAAATTTTATTAATAATTATTTTAAGTATTTTTAATATTTTTAATTAATGATAATTTTTAATAATTTTACAAGTAAAAAAATGTAAGTTATATATTTTAAAATTTTTTAATTTTATATAAAATACAAAATAATTACAAAAATATCATTTAGTATTTAATAAACCTTTCATAAATAAATTTATTTAATTAAAAATAATTAAATGAATTGAAGAAAAAAAATTGATCGCGTGGAATCGAACCTAACCTCAGCATAAGAAAGCGAGACGATTTACCAATCAAGCTACGAACTCGTTGCGGAAAATTAAAATTTTATTGTATAAAAGCTTAGCATGAATTTCGAAGGCGGATTTCTCCGAATTGACTGGCCATTCGACGGAATTACATTGAGGGGTGAACACCCTAAAAGAGTACTACTATTACACCAAGTCTCGATCCGAAATGAATTTCCTTAGTCGTGCCCTCCCCTTGTAAAATAAAAATAAGCAATGTTTAAAAGTTTTAAAATATGACTATTTGTATGGTTTTCAAATAAATATTGGAATTTTCAGTGGACAATTAAGACGAAGTTTTTTTGGGTAAAGAAGTCAATTTGCATCAGTGAGACTTAAATAAGTTCCAAGAGACACAAAACCCTTCCAATGAGAACCATACACGCATAAATTGAGTTGAAAGCTATTATCAAAGGTATAAGTATTCCTTTTTGGTTTTTTTGATTAAACTGCATATCTGAAAAACAACTGTCCCAAATTATTAAAAATATATATTATAAATTTGTCTCTTTTTTTAAAAGGGTTAAAAGGTATTTAAAAATTATTAATTCGTTTTTTTTACAACATTCAGAAATTTTCTTGCACCAAAAAGGGGAAACCACGGGGGCTTATAGAAGTAAGCTTTTTGAAGGGGGAAGGGGAAAATTTAAAAAAAAGCCCCTTTTGGAAAAGGTTTTAAAAAAATAAACAACAATTAACCCCTTCTCTGCGACCAAAGACCGCCCCCTTTCAAAACTTAAGTTAAAATTTTAAAAACACAGTTAAAACCTTTGCCCAAGACGGCCTTTTTTAAAATAATTTTTTAATTATTTTTTACTGTTGAATTTTAAAAAGTGTATTTTAATTTGAAAACCTAACTTTTAAATTTTTAAATACCTTTTTTTAAATTTAGAAATTTTATTCCAATTCAAAGCCTTGTTGGATATCTAAAAAATTTTAAAACTTAAAATAAAAATTTTTAATTAAATGTAATATATAAATTTTATTAATAATTAATTATTATATTATAAATTAAATTTTAATATATATATATATATGTAATAGTTAATCCTTTCCTTTTTTAAGTACCACCTTCTTTCAATATTTTCATTGCTGTCATTGCTCAACACAGCGTTGAAGGTGAGTGAGTGAGTGAATATTAACGTCTCACAATTCAGCTACACGAGGGCTTTTGGCGACGGACCACTTAATTTTGAACCATGGTCAAGTGACATGAACGACACCTGAGCTGGCACCCCCCTCTTCTACCACACCACACCTTCGGGAGGACATTTGAGCTCCATAGATTTCGTGCATCGCCCCCTACAGCGGGTTTTGGGTAGTCTGGGCCCAACTCGTGACAAGACCAAAGGGTTGGGAGGCGGGTCACAATTATTTTTTAATATCTGTATTGACTTTTTTTTCCCAAAAAACCACCTTCTTTACTTAATTAAAATTTTTTTGCTCAGATTTTGATGACAGAACTGATTGGATTAAAAACATTACTAATTTAACCAATGTAATTATAGTTAAGCCTTTACATTAAAAGTTCTGCTTTTTTTAAGAAATTGCTGAAGTTTTGAAACAAAACGTTGGTTGGATGTAAATCCTATTATTTTATTCAATGTCATCGTAAAAGCGCTGATTGGACGAAAGTTTCGATAAATTTAAAAAATTTTTTTCGGGTTCTATTTTTTTTGTACCGCTTTCTTAACATCTTAAATTTTAGAGTTCAGATTAAAATGCTATTAAGCTCAGAAGTGAGCAAATTATTGAGCTAAAGTTGTATAAATATTTCTGCTTAGTAGAATAGAGTTAATTCTGTGTAATAATGGCAACTGGAATCTATTATAGTAATTTTAAAACGTACATTTTTTTTAAACTGAATAGAAACCGAAAACGCTGTGTGATATCTAGGTATATTCACAAACAAAAAAACACCATTTAAAATCTTCATTTTGTAAACAAAAATTTAGTTATTCTATAAATGGGGAGTGTTAATATTGTGCGATTTTTGCGTCCATTTTAAAGTTAAGCTTATTAAATTCATTGGATTTTAAAAAACCTAATACACTTCATTATCAAATTAAACTTCCAGCTCTTTTATGTTCAACTTAAGGGACACTATTTTACTAATAAATTCTGTGCAAAGTCTTCTATAAAATTTCATGATGAAATAAATACATTTGTAAAGTAGTTTGATTTGAGATATAAATATACTCACACTGAACTCTTAGATACACATGATTACTTTCTCCCTGTCCTTCACTGTTAGTTCCAGTGCAGCTGTATCTTCCTCGGTTTCTTCTTTGGACTTTCTGAAGAACTAAAGATTGGTTACTGACAATAACACCAGCTGAGATATTTGTGACTAGTTCTTGACCTTCAAAGCGCCAACCAGTTTCATGCACCCATGGTGAAGCTCGTATATTGCATTCAAAGTAACGTCATTTCCTTCAAGGATATTCGAATGTCGTAATTTGCTACCCAAGCGGAGATTCAACTGTGGTACAACTGTAAAAAGAAAATATCATTAAAAATTTGGTATATACTATAATTTCAACACATATATGAGCTACAATTCATCATTGGCTTAGTAAAGTATATTGTTAAGAATTTTGTATAAAATAATGTAAATAATTTGTAATTGGATGTGTAATGCATTTAAATTATTCTATGTTATATTTAATTTATGTTAATATTGCAATATTCACAAGCAATGCCGTCCCTTATGCTATAATGGCAATTCAATGGGGGACTTGGTGAAATCTCGGCGATACAGCTAAGTTGGCATTACTTTTGGTGACTAAGCTGGTGACCATTTTGGAGACCTTTACGACCATTTTGGAGCCTATCGACCATGTTGGTGACCATTTTTGGTGAGCTAGGGACCCTCTGGATTCATCTGGAAATTAGTGGAGAAATAAACTAATTTCATGATCTGTGACGCAAATGGATCTTTCTCGAAAATTCTGTTAGAGCTATAAATAGGGAGACACTCGCCGAACTGAGTCAGTCTGGTTTTGACTAGAGATCAGTTAGTATTGCTTTGACTGTTGAAGCGATTAGTGATTACTTCGGCTGTTGAACGAGCGATTGCTAGTGAATAATCTTTTATATGCGTGTATTGTAGACTCTGATAATTGTGTCTGAGTGCTGTTGAAGGTGTGAAGTCCTCTTGATATTTGTTCTGCGAATTTTGCTGCTGAATCCTGTATTTCTCAAGGATTGGATTTTCGAAAAATAAACTCTCATCACTCTTAAAGAGTTGCCTTGTTCTTTGTGCCTGATTTGTATAAGATGTTCAAACCCCGGATCTACGTAACAATATTATAAATAAGTAGTGGGCAAATAGAAGTGCACCAAGGCAGTAAAAATCCGCTTTGAACCAAGATTTCCTTCCCTTGAGCAACCAGATTCGTCTCGTATTTTTCACTATTAAAAACAGAATTCCTTTATTAGGAAACAAAGTACTGAAATGTATTAATACTAAGATTAAAGATAGTCTGTAGAATTTGAAAGGAAGAAGAATTTTGAATTTTAAGAAAATTGATCCTAAATTCAATTTGTTCTGCAATCCTGTTACTGCTGATATTAATACAGCACCTGATGAGCTACAGCTTGAATTTTTTGACTCGCAGTCAGATCAAAGTGGGAAGGAAATGTTTAATGTTCGACATTAATAGACTTTCACGAATCTTTGTCAACGGAAAAATTTCTTTATATGAAGAAATTTGCTGAGAAAATCGTTCTTTATATTTGGTCGACACATATTTGTGAGCGATGTTTTTCTTGTAAGAAGATCAAGAAGAGTAAAAATATGGATGAAGTTTGACGACATAAATTGTAGGCTTTGATGAGAATTTCAACCAGCAATCTGATTTCAAAACAATAAAAATGGAGAAAAGTAACAGGGTACATTTGTCTCATTAAACTTATTCTACAATTAAATGCGCTTGAAGCTATAGATTACGGGGAATTAACACAATACAGAATTAAATAAAACTACCACTGTTTTATTTAACTTGTATTTATTATTTTTTATATTATGAAGGAAATCATTTTACTAAGGTATGGCCCTCCGTTAATTTCCGCTGTCACAATGTGGCCTTCGAACCAAAACAAATTGGCCGCCCTGTTATAAATAGCTTCAATGAATACATATAATAATAATCTTATACATTTAAGCTCTTAACATTTTCAGGAAGAATTTACTGGATTTCACGTCATTTAGAAAAAATAATATATTATTATTTTATAAGTCTGAAGAATACTTTGTGTAGGTAAGAACTTTAAAACGCTTCCAAAGTATTATTTTTCTGTAAATTATGTATATATTTACACAAAAATATAGTAAACCACTCTATCATTAATAAAAGGACATTACCATGCTATCAGCAAAATGGAACTATCATGTATGACACTTCTGTATACCATCTAAACACGCATAAGGGGCTTTAAACAGAAAACCGGAGAGTATATCACGCAAGTAGTAACATTAATGTGAGTTAACTCAAATAATAGAAGGATAATGCAACACGCACATTGTGTGTGATATCTTACTCATCCTAGGAATTTTTAAGCTCATTTAAATTACATTATATGCAAGTGGAATGGAAAGCGAGTTGAATTAATTCAGAAACACATTCAAGATAACATTAATTGCAAGAACGGATCAGAGAAGTTTGTGCAACATGGTACGAACGCCCAACAATGGTCTTATGTAACCTGAAATCCAAAAGAGAGCATGATCTCTCCGAGGAGTTATTTATAAAGTTATCCTTTCAGTTCATACATTTCGGATTTTGGATTTATATTATGTGACATTGGGTAACTTTAGAGTTCATAAGAAAAGCTAGACTCACCAAAACGGGTTAAGTGTTTTCAAAAATTATTTTTTTAAATTTGGTTGCATTTTTAAGACTCTAAGCTTGAGAGTTAAAGCTAACAGTAAACTTCAATAGAAAAATATCTAACGAAATGAACTATGACAAAGAAAAAGTGAAAAAGATTCTTCGTTATATGAAGTTTTACTCTTGTATTCCATAATTATTTTGATATTTTAAAATTAATTGTTTTGCAAAGTTTTGGATTTATTTTTGACTTATCATACAACAAAAAATACTAAGCTAAAAATCAGAATGTTCAATTTTTTTTCTAGTTTAAAAATGAGAAATATTTTACTTCTAAATGCAGAATTATGTTATTTTGGTGAAGTGATAAAAAAAAAGAGAAAAAAGAAATTGTATGTAACATAAAACTGGGAAATGTAGTAAAAAAACAAATATTTAATGAATTGGCTTACATTCCATAAATAGTATGAATAAATGCATAATGTGCAAAATATAAATATCCTGAATTAGAATGGGTGAGTATATTATATTAATAATATAAATTATTTCATATGAACCTCTAATTTTGAAAATATATATATGATATGTAGAACAAAGTTTTACAATGCGATATGACTGTAAATTTTTAAAAAATATACAGATCTTATAAACAAGTAATTGTTTCCGAAAGCAGTTTAACTTTTGTACAAATATATTTCAGAATAATCTACATAACATTACTGTTTTTGAACAAACATCTATTATGAACATGCACAAAGACCTATTTATGAATGAAAAACATGTTGACGTTACAAATTTTTTTAAGTATTCTTCTTATTCGTAAACACATTAAATATTAAAGTTAAAAGGATTAGGCCTTTTTAAGTAGCAAATACAGTTCAATAAAAACAGACACAAAAAATTAACGTCATAAAAACAAAAATCGGAAGCACAAAATATTTTACGTAAAATATAGGAGCTATATATATTTATTTTAGTTACTACAATTTAAAGGTATGAAACACTACAATATATAAAGATAAAGTATTTTTATATATTGATGTGTTATTTCGTTTTTAAATTGTCTTTAAAATATCGGAAATTTTCTCTGCTTATTTCATATCTTCCGTGACAAAAAAAAACTCTTATTGAGCATATTTAAAAAGAAATATGTGAATATATACGTGTAAGATATATACTAGGATCATGACTGCGAATATTTAAACTCAGCTGAAAGAAAAATAAATTTGTACTAAGAAAAAGTAAAAGTTTTTGTGGGCAAGGGTGGCATAGAGAAGAGTTGAAAAGGTCCAACGATACAAAATGTGTGGTTATCTGAAATTTTGAATAATAATGGTGTGTACTTCAAAAAAATTTTTGTCGAGTTTCACTTTAGATCTTTAAAAAATTAATATTGGATTTATTTTTGCAATATTAAGTGGTCTCAGACGAAATGTCATTTTGGTATCATAGTCGAACCATTATGATTTTTGAAACTTCCACAAATCAAAGTTTTTCTACAAATTCCGATTTTATTTAAAACCTGTAAATTAATTAATATATTTTTAGCAAATTCTCGAAAAACAAGTAATATAAAAAATTTTTAAGTCAATACCCACTTTGAATGGATGAATAGAAAGCATTTTATTAACAATTGAAAATTTGAATAAGATATATATATATACATATATATATATATATGTATATATAAAGGTAGAGAATGAACTAATAGAAGGAATTGAAAAAAGAGCATGATTTGTCAGCATTGTTGTAACAATGCAAACCCGGTTTGGCTAGTTTGGATGAAAAACAGGTTTTCGGGGCCAACTTTTGTCTTTGTTTTAACGGTTACATTGTTACAACAATAGAGACAAATCTAAGTTGTCGTCAAAAGCTAGTAATTAATTTAATTAATTAATTAATATTTGAAAAAACTGTATTAACGTCAAGTGCCCTCCAGTATAACTTTAAAAATGTTTTGAACTAGATTAAATGAATAGAAATTATTTTATTAACGATTGAAAATTCGAACCAGATAAATAAATATATAAATATGTAGAGAAATTGAGCTAATAGTAGGAATTAAAAAGTTGAAAAGTGTCAATTTTAAATTTTATTTTTAAATCGTTCCATTCAGAAATTATCCAAACTAAACGATAACATGACCATATCATATATGGAAAAAAATATTTTGATTCCTTTTTACAGTACAAAAGGGGAAAATATCAATTAGTGAAGTTCGTACAGATGCACAAAATGTGCAATGTGTCTCAAATGTACAAAGAGTTGATTTTTCACTTTCTCATTTCCCTACTCTAAGAACGATTATTCCTCCACTATATTCCAACAAATGTTATGGTTCATTTTCACTTCCAGAATCTATCATCTGTTTCGTAGAGGTTTATCGAAGATCGTTATATTAATCGTTAATATTTAAATCTTTTACTTGCCAGCAGGATTCGCCTGTGCAAAAAAAGCATACTCCACCTAGTACAGCATAAAGGATCAGAAGAAAATGGTAAATGAATGTTTTAATAGGGTGTAATAACTTATTGTTTTAGACTTATCGTTCAATCCATCACCACATACGATAACACAAAGCTTCTCAAACTTCAATATTTGCGACCCAATGTTCATTCATAATTTTCATCCCCCCCTCCCTTCATAGAATAACAAAGCATTAAATTAAATTATAACGCACTTTGACGCTAAAGCTACACAACAACTTTAACCATTTAAATGCCTCCAGCGTACGTATACGTCTAGCTCAGCCAGTGCTTTAATTATCCCAGACGTATATATACGACTTTTTGAAGTGCGATCTTTTATGTGCACTGCTATCCAAAAAGCTACTCCGAAAGCTTCGGAATGTAATAAAATGTACTTGACTGTGTTTGCGAAGGATTTACTTATTTCACAAATACCACATATAGGCCAAAATATACTCCAAAAACACCACATGTGTGTGTCTACGTGGAAAACGGTGGCATGGAGAGTGAATCACGTAACTTTTAATAACTGATTAGTTTTAAAACGTACAAATTATCAAGCGAAGTATTAAATTTTGTATAGAATTTCATATATGACAAGACCATGGGTTCATCGGTATAGTTAAAATTGTTTTTAACTTATTGTTGTTAAATTAATTATAAAGGGCGGCGTACAATATTGATACATTTATAAGTGTATTATATCAGTGAAAATTTTTATTTTAGTTTTTGTAATGTCAGAATGTATTTTGTTTGTTTACTTTTTCAGTAAATTAATAACTTTTTAAAATTATCTTTTGTTTTCGACTTTTCAATATGCTCGCAGTCCCCTTGTAGGATTATCACACCCCATTAGGGGGTTGCCCCCCACAGTTTGAGAAAAGCCGCTATAACGTCCTTATTGTTTGGCTGAGGTAGTCACTAGTGTGATGCCATGCATATGATTTGAAAGCTAAGACTTTGCGTTAAGATTAAGATATAAGAGAAATGGAAATATTTTGGTTTTTTTTATTCCCATCCTTTTTTTCAATGTTGGTAGCATTAACAAACGGTTCTCTTATTTTTTAATTAAATCAATATCAGGTAATCGAGAAAGTAGGCTCTGTTTAGTAAAACAAAAAAAGAAACAATAATTTGCAACTTAATTGTTATTAAATAATGAAATTTAATGATAATACAACATTTCAAAATAGGCATCAGAGTTGCTTAGATATTTACCGACTGTACGACTTACCGGTAAGACTGTTTTGATGCTCTCGTCAAAGAGCAACATGGCCTGCTATTGTAGCCATTGGGTAGTAAGGGATCTGACCTCGTCGTCGTCCTGAGCAGATTAAAATCACTTAATGCAAGATCCAGTCTGTAGAGGAAGGGTCAGAAAAGACTACCGCAACGCCGTAAATTTGTTTGTCATCGTTCACATTTTCTAATTCTTGATTGAGGTACCACAGTCATCTCCTGATCATGGAATCATTCATCATATTCGGTCTATCCACTTCTCAAATTTGTCTGCGACTTACACAAACTTTGGTGTTTCTCGCAAGAAATCGAATGGCCAACCGTATCCCGCGTGCAGTAGAATAGTCGACGGGTTTTAAGCATTTTAAACTCTCACCAGACAAGTCGTGTAGAAGTTAGTAATCTGAAAATGTTATTCTGAGTTTGCCAATAACTTAGCAGAAAGCAAGTGCATGATTGAACAAAGGAACGCAACTGTGTGTTTCAAGGCGCTAATGCAACCCGGAACTTACTTTTTGGATTATTCAAGTATTTACCAAAGAATTGTTCCCAAAAGAGAAGAGCCCATAATTTCTTGTAATTTAGGACCTATTATATGATAATCAAAGTCAGGGTTAGAGAGTTATTTTCAGACTCTCTATAATCCTTATTGTTGTATCGTCGTATTAATTTTTCATCAAAAATCAAATAGACTATTTAGCCAATCTTCTCTTCTTCATAAGTTCAATAACCTTTTGCAGGCAAAGGCTGACTCACTGATCATCCCCCAGTTGACTCTGTCAGTCACGATGACCTTCCTATTAGTTTAAGGTCATTTTCAACATCGTCTGATCATCGTGTAGGTTGTACTCAACATTTGGTCCCTTTAAGTTGCGAAAGAATTTCTATTTTGGTAGGAAAAGCATCGGCATATCTGTACACATGGCCCAGTCACCTAATTCGTGATGTTTTTATAATTCTCACAATGTTGTCCTTCCATATTTGCCATATTTCCTGTAAATTTCATGATTCTCCACTCATTCTTCTCTTGAATAGGTATGAAGATTTCCTCCTTAAGACTTTCCTTTCAACAATGAGCAACATTTCTTACTCTGCTTTATTGAGTGTCCAACATTCACTTCTATACAGAGTAATAAAACTGATTTAAGTTTTATATATGCTCAATTTGGTGTTTATAGAAATAATTTTACACTTAAATTGGTTTCTGAAGCCATGAAAACTTCTATTAGCCAAACAAATTATATTGTTTATTTAAATTTTCAGATCGTTGCTACGTGAGATTAAGAATTCCTAAGCAAATAAACTGTTTGACAGTTTCAAAAGTATAGTTACTTATGTTCAAAGGAGACGAATCAAAATATTTATTAGTTCAAATCAAACGATTTGTTTTGTCCAAGTTGATAACTAGTCTTATCTTCTTTGCCGCACTTTTAAGCACTACAAAAGCGTTGATAACAGAGCTTTTTGATCCTCAAATGATATCTATATCATCGGCAAAGGCAAGAGGTTGGACAGTTCTTTGCAAAATAGTACCACTTGTGTTTAAGGCAGTCTTATGTGACCTTTCCGAAAGTGCTGTTAAACAGTAGGCAAGAAAATTTATATAGCCCATCAATTCCACAGAAAATAGTCAATGTAAAGCAGTTGATTTTTTGTGAAAATATTTCTCAGCAGTTTAATATTTTTATATTTTTTTATGATTAATGGGGACAATAATATTTCGTAGAGCAATTTTTATCGGAGAAATATCTTCAATATTATTATCTTTCCCATCCCAAATGAGAAATCCGAATATCCTTCACGCAAATTTTCAAAAGGATTAAAGCGGTAGTAAATGAGAGTATTTGCAAACGGATTATTCAAGAGAAAAGATCTTTTGTAACTTTCTATCCGTTTGGGTGCCTTCAGTTCAAACTAAGCTTTGTCAACTTTAATCCTTTCTATTACCTTTCCAGAAAAGATTCAGTGGTGTTTCGGCTTTTACAGTGTCGTATTCTCCACAAAAGTTCTTCCGGATTACTACAAGCATGGTTCATAATGGCAGTAACTTCAAATGTATTTGGCGATTATGAGTTTCCAAAGATATTTTTCCCATGAAGATAAATCCGGGAATGAATTCGAATTTATAAAAGGAGAGAATAATCATGGTTTTATCTAAAGACTTAATATTGTCAGATTCTTTGAGTTACACTCTTTTATCTGTAACAATAATGCATTATATTTAAATTCTATTTCCATTTGCTTACTTGGATTGTATGTAAAATGTAAACTTATAACTGTAATTAATTTGAGATATAAGAGCTTCTATAAGTTGTATTAGAAATAAAAATAAAATAACATTAAAAAATGAAATTATTTTATTATATCACACGTCTTCAAAAACTATTTAACCTAATACGGTAACTGAGAGTAACAAAAATCTGCTTTAGAAATTCATTTCTGTTTTAGCAAATATTTTCTTAAGAAAATAAAGCACTTAAAATAAACTTTTCTGTGTTTCTAAGCAAATAATTTCAAAACATATTTTTAATTAATTATTAATAAGTCAAAAGTAAATCCAACTAACTTATTATTCTTTTTCGTTGTATAACGGAAAATAATTCTTTATGAAAAAAAAACTATGCTTTGATAAATATTTAAAGCATTGTGAAATATTTTTAAAGTGAAGACATCTCTATGAATATTTTAATATTTTCATTTGTACAGCATAATTAATATTAATGAATTAAGGAAATTCAAGCTCAACTGACTGAGACGCATCAATTTTTAGTTTCTGATAAGAAAGTTGTTGATAAATATTAAACATGGTTAAAATTATTCCACGTTATTATTTCAATGCAATCACTAGAGATTAATGAATAATTACCAAAATAAAATATACAGAATAAAACATATATTTGTTCTATATTACTAATTTTTGAAATGTTAGAATTGTACTTAGATTAAAACAAGGAACCTTTTGAAAAGATCTCTTAAATCACATTTATAAAACAAAAAACAATTAATTTTTATACCAAAAAAAAAGTTGAAACTAGTGTAGAGTGAAAATTCAGCCAAAAAGTACATACAACAAACACGTATAAAAATTCAAATTGAAATAATGAATAAAACTATTAACAGCTATTCATCTTGTTTACTATCATAGTCCTAAATTTGATCAAATCATTCTCATTCTAAAGCATGAACCCCTCATTTTTTTTTTGAAATTCGTGCTAAAACAAAAAATTTGTGAAAAAAATCGTTAAATTCGTGTAAAGCGTTATTTCAAAATCGTGTAAGAAAAGAGTTGGGTATATATATATATATATATATATATATATATATATATATATATATATATATTATATATATATTATATATATATATATATATATATATATATATATATATGCATATATATATATATATATATATATATATATATATATATGCATCGAGTTCTCAAGCACTTTTTCCTTCTACTAAGATGTTTTATATGAAAAACTCGTCTTGCCTTTTGATGCTTTTGGGCAATTCAGATGATGAATATTTAGGCAGTTAATACTCAAATATCTCAGAGGAAAGTTATATCATTTTCAACAAATACCATACTCCATTTCTTCAAAGATTTGTTGAAAAATATAACAGAGTTTTATTTTACAAATTCAGTTCTACAAAGGGTATTTTTAATATAATTCTTTCACTTTTAAATATTTCAAAAAGTTCTCTTGACGAAAATTGGACCAATATAGGCGTTGTCTAAATTCTACGCTAGATCTTTTAGAAACATGTTATAATCATGTTTACTGGGTATGTTAAATCTTGAAAGAAGTTTCTTTCTACAAATTCTGTTGGATCTGATATTGAACAAGAAAAGGAGTTAGTAATGTAAATTAGTTTTTCAACAATTTGAAGTAAAATTTCTTGAGAAAAATGCATAACTATTGAGGCAGAAGTTACAGACGACGAATCATCTCTGAAATTTTTTCAATTTTGTTAATGGATACTTTTGCAGAAATTCCGACTGTATATTTTCGAACTGATACCTGTGTTTCATATCCAATTCTATCCATATACTCCATAACATACTTTATAAAAACACTTCACGTGAATTTCTAATTTTGAGAGAAATCTACTAACTCTTTTATACCATCAGAAAAGGTGTTCATTTCTGAAGTTATTAATAATAACTGATATTCAGAGTAAAAACATATCACACAAAGTTTTTTGGAAAATACCTCACATTAAATTAAAAATGAGAAATAAAAGCTTAAAACAAACTTTAATCTGTTGTCGAGCATTTTTCCCTAAATGGAACAAATTAGAAATTTGAAGGAAAGACTAAAGAATATTCATTAGTTACAGCATTATTCCCATTCACTATATTTAGAAATTAAATTTTATGCAACCATCAAAATTCACAATATCCTTTGTTGAATTTTCTGTTCAAAAATAAAATAAAAATAACTGTATGAAAGTTTCTTAATATTTAAAAATATTTATTAAGAAACCGTGTGTTTTAAAAATAAATACTAACTCATAGAGTGTAGGAAATTGAGTCTAGTGCTTAAATACACGCAAGAAATACAGTTCTCTTCTAAAAAGCTCTCTTTGTCTCGATGAGAACATTAAATAAATTACTGCTCGTAACATGAGAGACTTGTATGGCTACCTGTATTGTGTTCCGTGACATATGGCCTCATAAGAAGTCTTATTTAATTTGATTGCGACTTCTATGGTCTTCTAAGTGATCACATTGAAAATAATTTGTGATAATGAGACTTCAATCTTCTGGAGATTTGAGGTATTCAATAGTTATCTGACTTTCATTAATTATTTGTTTTGTCAAAAAAAAGACAATGAAAATGGCTGTATAAACAAGGACGTTGAGTAGTTTTGGTGAAGATTGAACATTACGGTATTTCTCATTCTAAAATGCAGGGATTGTATTGAATTGTATTCTTTCCCTAGAATATTAATTAACACAGTATATCCAATACATTGTGTGCTTTAAATTTCTAATGAAAATATGATTTCCTAAAAATGTTTAAGGTATCCGACTACGTTCGGAACCGTCATTTTAGAAAGGTGCATAAATGGATAATTTGCATGGTATTTAGTGTCATTTAAATTAGAATAAATGTATAAAATTCTTTTAAGAACATTTTGAATTGTTTAAAAGCAATATTTCGGCAAAAATTAACTTAGAATAACATTTTTTCCAATAGTTCTCCTTTCATAAAAAAAATGCTTCTAAAATAATAATATTTCGCACGCTTATATAAAGTAAAGACTTCTCCAGAGAGTCTGAACTAGGATTTTTGAAACATTCGCATTATATTCAGAGTTATCACCAATTGAAATGATTATCGGCGATTTTTTTCTTAAAATTTATCCCCTCTGTGGTCGTAAAATACGGATAAACCCAACTAAGTTAGTATTTCAATAATTGTGCATCCTCGACAGAGGTCGAGCTATATACACCAAAAAAATTATTCAATAGAAGCATTTTTTCCCAAAAGGAGAATATTTTGAAAAAGGGTCATTTATGTTCAATTTTTTTTTCCAAATATTGATTAAATAGTTTTTTTTTTGTAATACTATTCTTAAAACAATTTTTTATACATTTTCTAATCTAAGTGGGGACTAAATATCATAAAAATTATCCAACACTTTTGTAAAAACCTTGAACGTAGTGATACCTTCAACACTTGTTTTTTATTTTTTTTCCATAATTTTTATGTATAAAATGAAAATATTTAAGGTTCTTTTTTGAAAATTAATGTTTTACAATGATGTTAAGTAAGGTAATGTCATTAAGTGAAAAAGAAATATTACAATTTCTTCCTTCCTCAGTGGCACGACAGCCCAGGGTGAACCTTGGCCTTCTCAAGAAGCCTTTTCTAGGCCAGCCTTTTTTCCTGCTGGGCCTGATGCCTAGTTCTTAAAACTAGGAGATCTTTTTCTAGGCCTAGGATCTGAGATTTGCCCTGACCATTCTTCTTGTGACAAATGGTTGAACATTGAAGACTTTTTTAGTGGTGCGGTCTTCGTTCATTTTGATAACGTGACATGTCCATTTAACTCGTTGTATTTTGATGAATATTACAATATATACCTTCATAATATGAAAGGAATTTATGATTTTTTTTAAAGTAAGAGAGCGCATGTAAAAAGTTAACCTTCACAAATGATAATGAGAGGAGAGTACAATGAACTTCGTAATGTAATTATTCACAATGCAAGTTTTGTCGGCAAACCAGAACTTTTCAGTAGTTATTTTTTGAATTATTTCATAATTTAAATGCTCCACAAGTTATCTTCAGGAAAAAATATTTTCATGTTTAAATACTGGTATATTAATATGCCTTATAACGATTCAACAAGATAATGATTTTAATCACATTTTTTCTTAGAACAGAAAAAAAAATTGTTTAAATATATAAATATGTATAGTCACAATAAAGTTAATTAATTTAGTAGCTGTAAAGATTTTATAGCCTAAATAAACATCTACAGCTTTCAGAAAGAGAATAGTTTTTACCCTTTAGTTATTTTACCACAAAAAATTTTCTTTGCTCTTTAAAACTACTTACTGAGTAAAAAAAATTAGCCTTATTCTTATATTATATATATATATATATATATATATATATATATATATATATATTCTTATATTTCAATTGATTATTTAGTAAATTAATCACAAATTAAAAATATTGAATGTTTTTTTTTTTTTTAATTTCAAATCTATTTAAATAAGCGATTAATTCTGCATGGAATTTGCAACATATCGTATGTCAACTCGGAAGACCATATCTTAAAAAAAGAATATATAAAGGCTCTAGTTTTAAATATATCTTAAATATCTCTTTTTTAAGTATATTTCTAACTATTTCGGAAAATTATTCTTGATCACATTTCACGTTAGTTCTACTACTAATTCGTCTCTGAAGTTCCACTCCCTTCCCCCAAAAAACACTAATTGCTTCTAAAAAAAAAACTCATATAATTTCAAATGACAATAACGAGAAACATTATTAGAGAAACAAGCATTTTTGTGTTTTATTTGAAACAGAGAAAATAAGTTGAAGAATGCCAGTATACTAAGTAAAGCATGAAGTATGGTGGTAATTTGTTTTGTATGTAGAGGCAGAAATGACAACCTTTTTTTTACATAGTTCGACAAAATCTTCAATTTTACTCTTGGGATTAATTTTTAGCTTTTTTTTTTCATTATTTATTACTATGCTCAATGATCTTATTCTCTCGAAAAAATACAGTTCTAAAGTAAGAAACAATCAATATCCTAAAGAAATAAGAGGAAGAAATTGGAAATATAATTCGATAAAAGTTTATTTTGTTTGCACGTACCCATTCACAGCAGATAAAAAAAAGTGTACAGGCTACCAACACTAATCGGGATAAGACTTGAAGACCAGAATTATTGGTCTTGCATACAGCTACAAAAATGATAACACCACCTACAGAAGTTCGAAAGCGTTTCAAATTTATTTCTCTGTACCCAATGATAAATTTATCATTTTTCGCGAAAACAATATCTGAATCAAAAGTCGCATATTAAATAACAAAAGAAAAACACGATTCGAAACATGTAATTTTTTCATCCTATTCCGGAAGTTTTCTTTTCTTAAAGATGTTGTTAAAGGCACGAAAAGTATTCAAAAAATCGGAGCTAGACGTGGAGGTGAAAAAGCAATTGTATTCGTACGACGAGCGCTGGGATCATTTGTCAGTAACTTGTAAATGTAAGCTCAGCTGATAGCTTGAGTGTTTCGCTGAAGTTAGCTGAAAGGTTTTATTGCTCTCTTAAAGAGAGCGCTGGGACACAGGAAAATGTGATTTAGGCACGGGAGTATATCTCTGGGCTTTTAGTTTAGAAACGAAATCCTAAAGTAATGACAGTTTCCCGTTTCCAAAAATAAAGAAGGCAAAATAAAAGCCAGCTTTATGGGGAAGAAAAGTTGGAATTGAATGCAGCAAAAAAATGCAAGAAGTTTTCTTTTCTTTTTTTTTTTTTCCATACGGTAGTTGAAAATCGGATGTAAAGCTTTTAGTGTTTTCGTTTCAATTTGAAATATATTGAATGGTTTGGATTTGAAACTTGATCGAAGGGTTGACAATCAAAGAAGGCAGACGGAGGATACTAAACGTAGTTTAGAGAAAATAACGTATAGTACCTGTACATCAAAGTCCAAATGCAATATTACTATTAAAGCAGAAGGAAAAATATTTTAGCTGTATTTTTAAGGAAAATATGACAGTATATATATATATATATATATATATATATATATATATATATATAGGTCTGGGAGTTTTTTGAATATTATTAATCTTGTTCATCACATTCAAATTAAATGTTGTCACATGGTTATTTTTCAATTCCTACTATTAGCTCACACTCTCTATATATTTATTTATCTTGGTAGAATTTTCAATCGTTAATAAAATACATTTTAAAGCGCTCAGTTGAGCTGAAATTTTATATATAGGGTTATTTTGGATGACATTACAGTAATTTAATTTTAATTATTAAAAATTAATTGATCAAAACTAATTATGTAAAGAATTACAAATACAGCCACATCGGCATCATTTTTGGCGACACAGCGACCATTTTGGCGACTTGTGTCGAAAATGTTTTTTTCTCACATTTTAAAGCACTCATTTGAGCTAAAATTTTCTATACACTATTGTTTTGGGTAAAAATACGATAATTTAATTATAATTAATTAAAACTAATTGATTGAAACTAATTATTTAAAGAATTACAGATACAGCCACGTTGGTTTCATTTTTAGCGTCTTGGGTCAAAACTATTAAAGATTTTTTTTCTCCCGTTTTAAAGCATTCAGTTGAACTGAAATTTTATATGCACGATTGTTTTGGATGACAATATGTTATCTTAATGGTAACTAATAAAAATTACATTACCCCTTAATGTTGTGATTCTGTCATATGTATATGCATATTTATATTAATTGTAACTATTTAATAAAAAGTAGCTAAAATAAAATTTTTCTTTGTTGATCTAAGTAGGAATTGATTTAATTATATATATATATATATATATATATATATATTTTTTTATATATATATATATATATATCTTGTTAGTCACATTGTTAATTAATATACAATACACAATTTTTAAACAGTTAGTTAAACTATCGTGTGGTGTTTCTGTGGTTTGCTCATTTAATACTTTTATCAAAGATTACATTTATTATAAATTCAATTTCGTATAATTTGCCTATAGGATTCATATTTATTTACCTTCCTTTAAATACGTTTGTTTAATCATCAAAGCACAAGCAAGGATTTTTCATGGATTATAAAACATATTTATATAAATGGAATAAATTATAAATAATTATAATGGATCATGTATAACAAACATTTAATCCATAATAAACATTTTGCAGCAATTTGCAATTAAAACTAAACTTATAAAACATACATACATGAAACGATAATATTTTATAATCCTGAACATTAAATATAGTTATAATGTTATTACTTTATTACATTTCCACTTACATTGTTATGTACAATGTAGAATTAGAATGCTTAGTACGGTTAATTTAAGCCACTTAACTTTAATGCTAACTTTTTCTATTTTTCCTTTAAAATAACAGTAATATCTTCACATATATTGTATCTGGAATACATGAACATAGAATTCCCCCTAAAGCACCATATTTGGCTACTCTAAAATCAGATATTTCAGCAACCGAAATTTATATTGAAAGGTATGTTGATTGACTGATTGCTCATCAAAGCTGCTTTTCCAAACTACACGACAGTTGACAACTATTTATTTAAAGGTTCTTAGAAAATATTTATGATTTGTATTTATTGCGGTAGAAATTGCAAAATTAAACATTTTTGCTTTTAAATAATGAATTGATTGTTTGAATAGTTTAGATAATATTTTTAATTGTCCCCGCTCTCAAAAACATTATACGAGTTTCAAAGAAATAATATTCTAATAAAATAATTAATTTTGTAATAAAATTTTGCATCCATGGAGAAAATTTTATAATGAAACAATTTTTTGTACTAATAATATTCTTAGATATTTTATTAAAAAACTAAAAAACATACTTATCTAATGATTTTCAGTTAAAAGATTTACTTAAAAAAATCTAGATGTTAATTTGATGGTTTTAAAATGTAATTTAAATGTAAAATCTGTTGTTTTTTTTTTTGTTTTGTTTTTTTGTCATTAAGGATTATAGTAAGTTTTTTTTTACGAGTCCCAGTTTTATGAAAAAAATTAACGTATTTTAAACATGTTAGATTCATTAAGATAGCAAGACAAGGATTTTTAATATATCGCATTGAAGAAATAAATCTCACTTAACGCATTTGATTTTGACAAAATAAAAATAACTTTTGGTTTTGTATCATCTCTGTAACTAAGCTTAATTTGCATCAAAGCAATACAATACTTTTAAGATAATAACTTGTATTCGTTATTGCACAAAACTTAAGATAAAAAAAATTCAATCATTTTTAAGTAGGAAATCTTTTTTCCTATGTTTCTTTCTTTGTTTGTTGGTAAAGAAAAGCAATTTTATTAAGTTGTTAATGTATAAGATGAAAGTTTCTGTTATTATATATTATAAATAAGACATAAAAACTGCACCATATCTTGAACACTTAAATAGTAATTTTATAAATTAAATTTATTTATTATTATTTATAGTTTTAAATATGAAGCTTGAAATTGTGCTTCAAATTTATACTGAAAAACTCCGAACCGTTTATTTATTTAGTAACTAATAACATGTCGAAGAAATAATGTTTATAGCTAAGAAGATAAAGCTATCCCGTATCAATAAATATATTTGCTCTGCTAAAAAAAATATAAATTTGATTCATGTTTCTTATTTATAAGCTTAGTTATTAAAAATAAAACAGGTGATCAGTAAATCAGAAAAATTCAACAAAATATTTACAGTATGTTTTCTTAATATTTACTTTCCATGTATAAAAATTTGATAGAATCTAATGTGTATTATACTTATAAAATATTTCACCTTTATTTTTTTATATATGTAAAAGAATAGAAAGAGAAAAATACACAAAAAATGTTTTATATTCCTCTTGTAACATTCATAATAACAAGTAATATAAAAAAAAGTTTCCTTAGTCAAATCTTACTTTGGTGGGACCATCTTTTGCAGCTATTTTTAACTTCGTCAGATATAACGCAGAGTAAATTTAAAATTAAAAAATGAAATTTAATTAATGAATTAATATTTGTAAAAAACTGTACTAACATCAAGTGTCATCCACTACAAGTTTGATAAAATGTATTTGAACTTGAGTGTATGAATATAAAAAGTATTTTATTAACAAATGAAAATTTGAAGAAGATATCTACATATATGAATATATATATATAGAGAGAGAGAGAGAGAGATTGTGAACTATTAGTAGAAATTGAAAAATATTTTTCAGTCTTTGTTTACATTTAAATATATTCCTGTGATTACGCATACATTTTAGCGGAAAATATTTTTAACATCAAATTTCACTTTAATACACCATAATATTAGTAATCTGTAATTTAAGAATGGATATCATATTTTGTTCTATAATTTGTAGTGATAACTTTTTTTATGATGGGATTATAAAAAAAAATATTAAAGTGTTATAATTATTTCCTTAATGAAACTATTTTACTTTAAACTATTTCAAGATAGTAAAAGAAATCAATTTTACATACTTAAGACAATCACGAGCAGAAATTAAGACATAAATTTCATCAAACTAATTAAGTTTGGAATTATGAATGCAAAACTTCTTTTTTTCTTTATTCGATGCAACTATAAGGTTTTAAGAGAAATGAACTGAAGAAAAATGTTCGAAAAACATTCTTTTTCCCATGAAATTCAATTATTCAGAACAAATGTAAGAAATAATAAGCGAGATCTTAAATTTAATATTTAATCCAACTTATCGTGTCATTAAAAAGTTAAATCGTTTCCTTCTCGGCTTACAATCGCAGTTATAGCTCTTTATTTCATTTTAAAAAGCTAAATTTATTGATATGGGAGAGGAAAAAAACCTCCCATGCAATTAAGTAATAATATATTACAACACTACATTCGTTTTATCAGGTCGTTATGGTTCGCAAACTCTTTCTGGTATTACCGTAAATTTTTCCTTTCCTTTTTTTTTTACAGTATATTTTCAATAATTCAATTTGACATTTTTTGAATAGCTTAGCATTCGAAAATTTTAGATAATGTGATAAAGAACCCAAAACTGAGCTGCTTTTTTCTTCTTTTTTATTTAAAGAGCATTATAATTACAATGAAAAGAATAATTCGAAAAATATACCCGTTGTTTCGTATTTTTTTCCTAAAATCCAGACTGTAATTGGAATCCAAAGTGCTGTAACTGGAAGAACAGGATCAATAAGAATTAATTTTCTGGTTTTAATTTATTCCTTGTTATTTCATTCGTAAATTGTTTCTTCCCCTTTTAACATATAAATTAGTTTAATAACTCAATAAAAAAACTGAAACTGGATATTTTGTGTTTATTTAAATGCCTATTTCCCAATAACACCATATTAATAATATAATTTCTTTTCTTTTTGAATTGTTACTTTTTAGAGTATTAAAAACATATATACTACATAAAAAAATTTTTAAAAACTCTAGAGTTATCATATTTTGTTTCATTTTGCTGTATTTTAATATTTTTTAAAAAATTAATCCAGGGGTTTTGTTTATTTCATATATTCCCATATATTTATTTAAAATCCCTTAAAAAATGCTTTTATTAATTCAGTTTATTCTGATGATATATTTGTTATACTTGTCAATTATGCGTCAGATAATATGTTTATTATTTGTGATGAAGAAATTACATCCAATTTGAATTACCGTAAAATCCAGTATATAATGCGCACTTGTAAATCTCAAAATAAGATCGAAATTTATGGGTGTGGTATACGCCGAGTATAAAAATGAAAGCCTTAAAATAAAACTATACGAGTATTTAAAAAAAATTAGACTTTTACATATATCGAAATGCTGTTTATTTAAAAGAAATGACAACAAAATGACACTTACAGGGTTGTGGTTCTGGAAAATACACCATTTTTCAAAAGCTTGGGATAATACCTCAAATAAGTGACTTCAAAACATAAAAGCATTGCATACATATGTTTAAGGTTCCTTCGTAAAAATCGAGCTACGCGTTATACGACCAATATACCCAAAATTTTAAAAATACAGCTTAAAAGTATAGGTTCTCATTATACACCGGATTCTACGGTACTTTTCGTTATAGTCAAACTAAAGGAAAAAAATTAAATTTGAAAACGATTAATCAATAAATCAAAAAGTAGAAGCTATAATTTTTTTTCATTTCGTAAAATCTTTCAAATAAGTTTCATCATATCGATTCCAGTAATCTAAAACATTAAGCTGTGAATTATATTTTTATTCATAGCTTCTTTATATATAAAAAAAAAATTATTTCAAGACACATTATCAAAAATAAAGTGGGCTTTTGTATTGGAAGATTCTTCTATCAAACACAGTTACCCGTATGTATAACTGAAGAAAACTATATTTGAAAATGAGAACTATTGTAAATATTGATTTCCTTATAATAGGTGCAATAATTTTCAAAATAATGGAGCTTTTGTGTGTGTGTTGTTGTTGTTGGAATTTTTCTTTTAAATTCAATTATATTTGGAGAAAGTAAAAATGTTACTCTTTATCTATATTTATTATTAAATTATGTAGGAGTGTTTTCATATCACATACAATTATCTCAAATTGCAGAAGACTTTTTTTAAAAAGAAAACTATTGGAAATCTGTTAATAGCCTTTAAATGTTCTAATAAGTCATTATAATATACATTTTGATTGAATTTCTATCCAAAATTCAATTTTATATTTCGAAACATCAATTTTTATGTTATCTGTATTTATTATTTGAAGAAATATTGACGTATGTCAAATAAATGTTCTCATAATTATAAAAGCAGGAAAAACATTTTTTTAAATCTGCTTTGAAAAGAAAGGTGTTAAAATTATTGATTATAGCTTGATTTGCGATGTAATTATTAACTTCTTTAACATGTTATACATAGACAATTTGAGGTAAAAGTATCATATATAAATTTAAATGCTTACAATTAAGCAAAAGAATACTTATGTAAATAATTTATTTACAATAACTTTATCCAAAGAGTGTAATGGTTGGTTTTCAAAAATATTTTATACTTGATTATACGTATTACAACAAAAATCAGAAAGAAGAATATTATTTCGAGCGCGAATATCTCTCGAACACTATTCTCTCTCTCTCTGTATATATATATATATGTGTGTGTGTGTGTGTGTAATAATTCCCTCTAATACCCTTTTAATTAACTCCTTTTAAATAATCTTCTTTAAATAACTTTTAATTATTTGGTTTAAAACTAACACGTTAATCTTAATTGTAATCGAATAGTAACATTGCACCAGAAATCTCTTTCCTGACCATTTTAACCAATCATATCTCCTGTTAGAAAGGAGTCACACGATCTTCACAGCCGGTATAAAAGCGAAAGTCTTGTGCTCATCCCTCTTTGTCTTTGTGCTCGTCCTGTGAAATGCCGCTGCTGCTTGTTGCTATATGCGTAGTATCGGCCATTCCCTGTTTATTGTTTAAGATGTGAATGTTTGTGTATTACCATGTTTAATTAACAAGAATACCTATCACAAAGGACTGCCTCATCAAACCTATCGATATAGAACATCAACCATTATAAATAACTATCGACAAACAACAGAAATAGGCCTCGATTATGCTACACGCGTGCGCGCGCGCGCACACACACACACATATATGTATATATCATTGCGTGTTTTGACTGGTTGTGATAAAAAATAACGCAGCTGTTGATCGTATTTTTGTTTATTGTAATGAGTCAAAAAATCCCTCTTTATTCTAAGCCATGACTAGATCAGTGGGATTGTAACAGGTGTCGGTAGCTCAAGCAAAGTTTGTGCACGCGGTTAAAGAGGGATCAAGCTGTAGTCGAAATTGTTTTGCGGAAGGTGGGTTGAGAGGTATTGAGCTGAATACTGGCCCCAATTGACGTATAAGGGACTGGGGAGTCATATTACATATATACACACGGTTGTTTATACTAAATTACTTTGATTCTAACGAAGTAAAATAATAGGTAAGAAATTATAAAATATAATACAAATTAATTTGGCAACAGTAATACATTAGTAAATATCTAGGGTTGGGACTAAGACTTCAGAGTATAAAGCAAAGTTGTTAAGGGCCAACCTTCCTCTTTGTTTACCTATATTTTTAGACAGAAATAAAACTTACGAGCAAAAATACAAAATTTAATTAATACAAATTTAAAATTTCTAAATTGCTTTATAAGATATAGCTTTATATGTGTGCCACCGAGACTCTGAATGCTGTGCTTAAGACCTGGGTTCGAATCCTGGAGGAGGCATGGATGTAAATGTTTTACGTATGTGTTGCATGGGAGCACTAATTGTTCTTCGCATCGAAAGTCCTCTGAATAGACTGCTGGAAAGGAAAAAGAGATGGCCAGATCCCTGACAACACTCTTTCCAGTGTGTTCTCTCAGAAGCTTGGGTGGAAAGGAGCCAGACATTAAATATTTCTTTGCTACGATGAATTTTGGATTGGGATTGGATAGGTTGGTAATACAATATACAATATAACATTATCAATATAAACATGTGTAAGTCCCATAGAGATGAATAAGGACAGTATCCCAGAGTTGGAAGTAGCATTTTCTGATGACAGAGTTCAAATTCAGACGAAGATATATTGAAGCCTTTGTAAACTGAACAATCTGTATGAAAAACAAGGCGTAGAATTTATCAAACCTATTTCTGGAAAGGATAGAGCAAGGTGACTCTCAGCTTTTATCCGATTAAAATCTATGTTGATACATGAAGATATGATGATAAATACATTGTGTGATATATTATATTTTTTGATGATTATAGGTTATTTTGTAAATTAAAAAAAAGTATTATGTCAAATAAAAAACACTTTCGGCTTAAAATCTTTTTATCTTTACTTTTTTTTTGCATGAGTTTAAATTGTATGTCTAACTTAGAAACGTTTGCCGTATACAAAGTACCAAGTTACATGTGTGTAGCATCTTTTTTTAAATTTTTATCTTCGAAAGGATTCAATTAAAAAAGAAAATGCTGTCATTTCACAGATCATGAATATATTTCTTTCGCTATATTATTTTTTATTTTATTTTATTTTTTCATTTTACTTTTCCTCTTGCTACCAAAAAACGCATTTTGTTTATTAAATTTCCATATTCTTTTGTTTTTCAAATTATTTATTGAAACTCATTATTCAGAATATTGATTATAGTTTCCTTAATTTATTATATTTTTCAATACTAAGAAAGATTATTTATTATGCATGCAGTAAAGTTTATTAAGTTCGAAAATAAAATTTATTTGTTACAAATGTTTCAGATTTTGATAAATCTTTTTTAAAAATTTCTGCACAAAGAGTTTGAAACTTTGACACGCGATGGTTAATCGATTATTTTCAATAATTAATTGATAGTTATCGAAATTTCCTTCAAACTGTTACAGCTATGAATAAGAACAATTATTATGACCTTATATGAATACATTGTAGAAGATAACTAATATCATATACTAGTAGTTGAAGGGTTACAATTCTGGGTATTCACAAAAGCATTTATGTGCTAACGAACGTTGACATGGAGATAATGTTTGCAAATATATATGGCAAAACTTGGGAATAACATAATAAATAATTAAATTGAAATATTACTTCTGTCGAAGTATTTGAAAATATTACAGGAAATTATGTTATGTGATTGTGAATTATTACTGAAAAATATGGAGGAAATACAAAGCTTTTACTTGAACCTTTCCTTTTAGTTTGGATGTTGCGACTGAAAATATGGAATATTTTTATTCAAAGTTAAGTTCATCGTATATTTTACAAGCAATAAGAGAATATTTATTAGAACTAAATGGGCTTATTGATGTTGTTCATGCCATCTGATTGACAGTGTCAGATGAAGGCCCACGAGATTCATCGTAGCGATGGGCTAGATTTACGTCTGTCTTTAGACGTAACTTTTAGAACATGTAGGTGGCAGTACGATTTGGCTCTATGCCACCCCAGTTTTGAAGGAGAACAAACTGGAGTGTGGTCAAAGCCCTCCTTTCATTCTTCCCCTTCTATCAACCACACGAGAGGACTTTCTGCTCGAGGGCGATTTAGAATACCCCCAAGCCCCAAAGGCACTATGCGCAGGTTCGGACGAAAGTAGTATGTGTGTGTGTGTGTAATAATTTTCAGTAATTTAATCTTTAATAGTCCTTGATTTATCTATTGTCCAGTCCTTCAGGACAACCGTTTTATTATTTTAATTAGTTACCCACCAAACGGGTACTTCTAAAACTACATCCACCCCCAAAACATGAGATGTCCCGCTGGGTATAAATACCGAGATCATTGGAAATCCCACCTTCTTCTCTCTTCGGAATTTGTTCTTAACCATGTAATATCGGCTGCTGCTGCAATGTGTGTATTTTTGTTGTGTGTGTTTTCTTTGTGATACCGTCAATATGTGTTTGTGTGTCTCTACATGTTCAAGGCAATAAACGGATTTACTAATCACAAGACTGCCTCATCAATAACAGTGAATACGCAACATCAACCAGCATAGAAAATGTATGTAACATACAGTACTCACTTCCAATGGCCACGCCCTATCCTTTCATTTGTTACACAGCACCATCCACTCGCCCTCACCACGATTTACATTTATTTTTACCACTCTCTACAAATGTTATATATATATATATATATATAATTTCAAGTCTTAAAAAAATACAAAATTATTCGAAATTAAGGACAAGAGAAGGAACAAGCCAATTTCTTCGAAAAAAGAGTCTACTGGTAGTGAGAATCACAAGCGTTTACTTTATCTTGTAGTAGCAACATTCAAGACTAAAATAAAATATCTCCTGGAGCATTCTACCTACCAAAAACTCTTAATACTCCTGTCCCCTTTTGGATAGCTGGTACCGGACATCATTTGGGTGGAGGGGATGGGGAGAAAGTTACTTGTGTAAGAAGTGTAAGCATATAAATTTCATGATTTAACAAATACTCCCGCTTCGAAACCTTTAAAGTTCAACATGAAAAAAACTGATATTAAACATACAGGGTACAAAACAAGTTAATAAGATAAGTTAAATAAAATATCATATTCACACCCAATAATATTTCAGAAAATATATAAAAAACAGCACTAAATAGACTTAAAAGTTCTAAACAACGGAGCAAAATTGATATGAATGCCATTTCTAATGTAAGTCAGAACAAATAGTGCGTCTTTTAGAACATCGGTGGATGCGTAGCAAAGAAGATTATTGTTAAATGTAGAGTGATATGCTATTAGTCCAGAGAAAAAGAACATTTTTAAATATTTTCAGAGAAAATTCCCTGCGAGATATTTTTTGAAATAATGTCCTTGTGAAATATTTGCTTTTCTTTAGTTATGGAATAAATGCTCCGCACTTTTAATAAAATAAGTGAAAATAATTAGCACAATATCAAAGACAAAAATCAAAAAGATAACTATTTTTCTCATTTATAAGATTTTAAAAAGACGTACATTCTGAGTACTTCACAGAAGAAAAAGCTTAATGACACACGGCATTAATAATCCTTCGGAAAGAATTAATCCTTCGAATGGAATTAAATTAACGGTTCATAAGCAATTAACATCGAACAATCTTCTGAAGCGACTGCTTAATTGAAAATTAATTTTAACTTAACTGTAAGACTAATTACTGGACTTTTTTTATTGTTGATTGATCAGGAAAAACAAATTTTAACTATTTCAAAAATAAAAACATCAAACTTTATTTAATAATGCTGTTATTTTTGCGCATAATAAACATCCCCCAAATTGTATTTTCCTTTAAAAAGACGTATAAAAAAAGAAATTTAGATAAATCTGTTATTCAATTACATCCAGAAAATAGTTAAGCATAATTATATTGTAAATTGAGGATTATTTTTCTTAAATACAACATTCTTGGATTTATTTATTATTATTATTATTATTATTATTATTTTGCGCTATACTTATTTTTTAATTTTAAACGGGACCGTTTTTATTTTGTTTTTAAGGGAATAGTTATGAAGTAATAATAGAAAAAATTTACATAAATTAATAATTGATGTCTGTCAGCATTTTATTCATCTTGCTGTTTCCCTTTATGCAGCCCTTGTTTATGACGAAAATAATTATCAATTTGTATTAATTGAATGCTTGCCTGTATACTTTATTTATCAATTGGGAAACTTCACAGAGTTTTCATTATTTCTCAAAAATATTTATACTTAATTTCGCACAGGAACTTTTTAATTTTCCTCCACAGTTATTATATTTTACCAAAATTAAGAAAATAACACAAAAGGAACTTGGCATTTAGTTCCTGTGAAATGTTCCCATTTTCTGTTACCTTTGTATGTGACCTTTTTGGTGACATTTCCAAAAAAAAAAAAAAAAAAAAAAATTTTATAAAATTTCCTGAAAATATTCTGTTTTTAGGATCTTACTCGATATGTTCATTTTAAGATGAAAAAGAGTTAAATCCCAAGTGTAGTGTAAATTGCAATTAATATTGTTTAAGCAATTATCAAATAATTGAATAAATTGAAATTATTTATAACTTATTAGCTTTTTGAAAAAAAAAATCTTATGTTTAATTTACATATTATGCACACAATAAAATTTTTCATGAAGAAACAATACATTGAAAAAAAGTTATCCAAATGGATCGTAGGAATGAACATGATAGAAAGAAAGACGATTATAATTTCAAGAAAAATTAGTATATTGTTCTGAAAATAAAGTTATATAAAACATTAAGTTCATCAGTAAGACAATATAAGTAACAACCAACTCAGGCGCTTATTTATGTCTACATTTTATAAACCTATATGCTGCTTTCCAGTTTGGTATTGATTTACAGACCTGAGACGTTCTTGGCAAACTCCCTTAGTTCTCAATTCAGGTATGTGATATTTTGAAATAGAGGTGCGTGCTCATCTGACCCATCAGTCGCCTAACTGACAAGAAATCTCATTTAGATAGCCAGTGTTGTATTTGACTTAGACGAAGCCTATCACTAAATATTATTGCCATGTACTATTGGCACTATCTTGTTCAAATATAAGCACGAAATACCATGCAATGACCGCAACTGATTGGGGCATAGGAAATTATCAACGTCCAGTAGTGCTATAAGGGTATCATGAAGATCACTTTGTTCTACCTTGTATACTCTCCCGTTTCATCACCGCTTCCTAGACGCTGTGTTCTGTAATTGATAGGATTACCCAATAATGATTTCTATTCAAACATCGAGCACTTCTTTATCTGAACACCTTCTTCCCTTAGCCTAACTGTACCTTCTCTTTTAAATGAAGGCATTTGCTTATGTCTTGTACAAACCATAGGTGATGCAAGGAGTTAAAAACGATAGAAGGAATCAAGTATCTCATTGTATTAGCTTAAAACAAGAAAATGTCTACTTTTTGCATGTTATCTGATTTTTTAATTATAAAATGGAATGTGAATATGCTGTACATTATATAATAACTCATTCTTAAGGTGTCAGTTTTATGTACCTGAGGTTTTGACTGGCTTTATTTTAGATAAATGATAAGAGTAGACACATATTGATGTTTCTGGTAACAACTTACGTTGAAAAATCTTTGTCTTTTAGGATTTGTTTTATAAATATCTTTTAAAGTACTCCAATCAAACAAACTCCAATAATTTTTCTATCATAAAATAAATATAATTTTCAGGATGAAATTATATAGTTTAAGTGAATGTAATAAAGACATAGATATGTAATGGTGTGATATCTATATAAACCAGTAATAGCCTCCATGCTATGGCGATCGTTTTGGCATAGTGTTTAAGATACTCGTTTTCGGATCGAAAGTTACCCATAGTTGAATAGTTCTAGGATTCCATAATAGGGGTTTAAGTTTCCCGCAGGAAAGCTTAAACCTTATTATGGAAAAAAAATGGGGAGCCCTTTACCTTAGCCCTTTTGCTGCATTTAAAGATAATTGAAAATTTAAAATTAAATTTAACTTGGTTAGCGAAAAAATGACAAAAAAATTAAAATGCATTAAGCAATTTAAAGATGTGTGAAAAATATCTACCCAGTTCTAATCTTCCTTCATTGGTGACCCTAGCCGTGCAAAGAGAACCTCAGCAGTCGTGGCACCATCTATCCACAGCAAAGGCAACCAAGCCATCACAAACGATGACGCAACCCACAAGCCGTCACATACGATGACGCAACCTACAAAGCCGTCGCACTCAAAGCGACGCAACTGATCATACGCTCACCACAAAGGTGGTATAGTTCGTTCGCCTATTCGCCGAATCAATGGCAAGGGGTGATATCTTTATAAACGAATAATAGCCTCCATGTGATGACGATCGTTTTGGCATGGTGGCTAAGATACTCTTTTTCGGATCGGAAAGTATCTAGTTCTAATCTTCCTTCAGATATAAGCATATATTTAAACACATAAAACATAAATGCTATAAGACACGTGCACTTCATCTACCCTGTATTAAAGATGAGTTTCAAAAATAACAGAAAAATTTTATTTTTAAAAGAAAAAAGGAAAAGAAAAATTGCCTGGTCTTGGCAATTATGCTCTCGGTATGCGTCTGGTCATTTATGCTTTTTTTTCCTGCGACCCGTGTTCTCACCCAAACATAATTAAGCAACAATTAATTGCGTTAGGATTGATTACAAATATTTTAATAAGAGTGATATAGAGAATTTTTCAATGGGACCACGTCTCGCAGCTCTGAATACCTGCACAGTGAAACTGACAAGGTGTGAGCTGTAATAACTATAACCTTTCAATTTCCACAAGAAACATAATATGTTATATAACTAAGAAAGCTTAATTTAATTAAAATTCAAAGTACATTTTCAAAAACCGTCAATTTGAAGTCCATATATGTTTTTATTATGACAATCATTGGATTAAAGATTATATTTAATATATACATATATGCATATGTGTGTGTATTGTGTTTATAGGATTTAAATAATATCTTCGCGTAACCTTTATATAATGATTTTAATTGGAAAAATCTTAGGCAGATATCTGGAAAGAAAGCTGATTTCAAGTGTTATTCAACAGAAAGCTTTCTCTCTCTTTCATAAAATCTCTATAGAAGCTCTATAACAGTGGTCTTCAAACTTTTTCAACTCATGGTACCGCTTGAACTACATAGTGTTTTTTTGTGGAACCCCTACAACTTGAAAGAGTCTTTACGGAACCCCTAGAAATTAAAAGTGTTTTTTACGGAACCCCTAGAACTTAAAAGAGCTTTCATGGAACCCCTAGAACTTAAAAGTGCTTTCGTGGAACCCCATTCCATACACATACTTCGAAGAATATATCTTAAAATAATATTTAAAGTAGATAGACATGTTATAGGTAATTTATGTAAAGGCAATTTTAAAAAGTATTGCATTTATTATTAAAAAATTCTGATCTAATTTTTTAATATAATTTACTTCTTAGTAATATTAATTTGGAATCCAATTGTCACCTATTCATGCATTATATTTAATAACTGGTATATGTGATTGGTTTTTTTCGTTCAAACTGTCGAAGTCTAGGTCAATTGAGATTAAATGCAATCGCATTACATATTTTGAGTTTAATTTGTTTTTGTACTTTGTTTTGTAGCCACTTACGCTGAGAAATATATTTCATTTAAACGCAATGTTCTGATTGGCATTAAAATGTTTACAGCTGGGTGGGAAATAACGTGTATTTTGCACGAATTTGCAACCTAAAATTTAGTAGCTGTTCTTGCTTCAATTTAGATTTCAACATGGAATCTGTTGACATGTTGATAATTGTTCCGTTTTCTTCATTAAAGGTGTTTTTTTCCACAAATACAAAAGGGTACACTTTCCGTTCGAAAACTATTTAGTTTTTCAAGATATTGCGCTAACTAACGAGTTAAAAATTATCTCGTGGAACCCAAAATAATAAGTAACATAATATTCACAATCTAGTAAGAAGTATATATATTAATATAGAATGTGTGCGCACGTTTTAATACTCTTTATAAAATAATAAAAAATAATTTTAAAAGTGTTGCAAAACAGTGATATATAAATTAAATTTTCGGTTTTAATGAATACGGGATGAACTTTAGATACTTGTATTTATACAAACTTTATAGAGAACGTGACTTTGTTTTGAATACATATTTATTTCTTCTCGATTTTTTTATTGTGATTCGTGGAACCCCTGTGTATACCTTGTGGAACCCCAGGGTTCCGTGGAACACAGTTTGAAGACCCCTCTGCTCTGTAATAATAATTCTCAGAATTACAATTTTCATAGAATTACGGACCATTAAAATGATTCGAATAGAAATCTACTGAATAATTTTCCTAGAAAAATATTTTTAATTAAGAAAGATAAATATAACTGTTTATTTATTGTGGCTTCGGAAAAGATACAAAGTGATTCTCAATATTTGCGAAACTTTCTGCTTAAGTGATTATTTTGTCTTTTAATCGCAAGTTTGCGTGTTACAGATCATGTTGTTTTTATAGATTCTTGAAATGCATTACGACAACAACTAGTCATTAAATAATGTATCACCTCACAAATTGATTCTATGAATAAAAAGACGCATTAATTTTTCATTGTATATATACTCCATTACTTAAATATAATTATCATAGTTAAAACTTAATATTTTCATTTGATTTATTGCATATATGTCATTAAACAGTTTTCATTCTCATGCTAATATAAAAAATGTCAATATTATGATACTATTAGTTATAACTAAATCAAATCTGATTTTTTTTTCTTTTATGAAGTGCTTATACAAAATTCTCAAAATACGTGTTTTTGACCAAAACTATTTATTTCTATTGAAAAATTTACAAAGTATTTTCGAAAATAGTAGCTCATATACATTTAAACACCAAATGTCTATTTTATACACATAAAATGCAAAAATTATGTGTAATGTTGCTTTAAAAAATAATTTAAAGCCTAGTAAGAAATCGGATTTAAAAGCAAATAGAAATGTTTTTATTTAAAAGATTTAATTTTATGTTTTATAGGTAATGTGTAATTTAAGCTTAATTAAAAATTATTCGAAGTATATCAGAGAAATATTCAAAGTATCAAAAATACAGAAGCTATTCAGAATTAAATAAAGAGAGAATTAATGAAGTTTACTCTCCAGAAAGACAACATCAAAAAATAAAAGAGTAGTAATAACTCAGAAGAAACAAATAAGAAAGTAAGGAAGTTTTATCTCTAGAAAGATGATATATATCACACAAAATATGAACAAAAATTATTAAGAAAACAGAATAAAAAAAGTAAGGAAGTTTTATCTCTAGAAAGATGCTATATATATATATATATATACACACAAAATATTAACAAAAATTATTCAGAAAAAAGAATAAGAAAGTAATGAAGTTTTTCCAGAACGATAACATCAAAATATCAAAATTATACAATTACTAAGTTTACTAAAGTTTGGAAACATTTTATACCTTTGTAATTAATGTAAACTCAAGGTAAAACTGTATTAGATTTCTTTTCATGTTATAATTCATCCTGATTTAAACAACTAAATTAATTACTATTAACACCGCGATTACTTTAGAAAAATACTTAACTATACAATCCTTACATGAAGGAAGCTTATATAACCATTTATCAAATAGCATCATCATGTTTCCTTATTATCATTGTTAATTTACAAGACAATTCTTAAAAATTCTGGCAGTTATTTATCTATATTTTAAACGTGATTAATGATTAGTTAAAAGTGTACTACGTACAGTGAAAGCAAGATTAGAACATTATTTAAATCACATTACTCTTTCGAGTTTATAAAACTAGTCTTGTACAACGTATTACTTATTCACTGCGTGATAATTATTTTTGTGGCACAAATTATACATTAAAGAGATAAAAACTTTTGTTTCTATAACCAAATTATGTGTTCGATAAATGAGTCTTTGTTCTCTGTTTTAGAATAAATTTATAATGAATAAATAGAACGTCAATGTCGTCTTTTTATTTTTAATACAATTTTGTTGGCATTTTGTGATAACAAGAGCTTAAAATATTTTAAACAAGTTTCCTAGTTTTTCGTAAACTTTAAGATTAAAATATATATTTAAAGCCAATTTTAACTCTTATTTACAATTTTTTTTTAAACCAACTTGTTTTGGAAAAATGAATGAAAATTCCCATTATGAAATAAGGCTTAAATAGTTTATTTGTGGAAAAACTATAAATAGCACTTAAATCTAAAATTTTTTTTGTAATAAATACTATGATCCGATTTTAAATAAGCACTACACAAGCAATTTCATCAATACATAGAACAATAATGCAATGTTCTTATTTTTAATGCACTATTTTAGGATAACAAGAGCCTGAAATATTTTAAACTAGTCTCCTAGTTTTTCATAAACTTAAAACTATAATCTATATTTAGAAGTCAATTTTTATTCTAATTTATAATTTTAAAAAAAAACTTGCTTTTGGAAAAAATAAATGAAAAATTCCTTTATGAACGTTACGTATAAATATTTTATTTAAAGAAAAATTAATTAGCACTAAAATCTAAGCATTTTTTTCTGTAATAAATACTATGATTCGATTTTAAATAAGCACCATACAGCAATTTCATCAATAAATAGAACAATAATGTCGTGTTCTTATTTTTAATGCACTATTTTAGTATAACAAAAGCCTGAAATGTTTTAAACGAGTTTCCTAGTTTTTCATAAAATTAAAACTATAATCTACGTTTAGAAGTCAATTTTTATAATAATTTATAATTTTAAAAAAACAACAACTTGTTTTTGGAAAAAATAATTGAAAAACCCCATTACGAAAGTTACGGGTAAATAATTTATTTATAGAAAAACTAATTAGAACTTAAATAAAAAAAATTCTGTGATAAATGATATGATCTGATTTTAAATAAATGCCATACAGCAATTTCATCAATAAATAGAACAATAATGTCGTGTTCTTATTTTTAATGCACTATTTTAGGATAACAAGAGCCTGAAATATTTTAAACAAGTTTCCTAGTTTTTCATAAACTTAAAACTATAATTTGCATTTAGAAGTCAATTTTTTTTAATTCTAATTTATAATTTAAAAAAAAACTTGTTTAGGGAAAAAATAAATAAAAAATTCCATTATGAAAGTTATTCTTAAATAACTTATTTATAGAAAAACTAATTAGCCATTAAATCTAAGCATTTTTTCTGTAATAAATACTGTAATCCGATTTTAAATAGGCACTACACAGCAATTTCATCTAAGCAATTCCAAAGGTATTTAGTGCAATTGCAAATAGGCCAGAAAAAAATGTACATTATTTAAACTTCACGACTTGAAATTAAGATCATAAATTTAAATGAGGTTCATCTCTTCCTTAATTTAAAATAATGTTTTTGAAGAAAGTAAACAAAAGTTATGCTTTCTTTTCACGTTAGAAAACGTTCAAAATGAATTCCCCGGCTTAATCTTTTAAATAAACTTCACAGAGATTTTTCCCAGACTTAATTAAATGATAAATATTCCCAGAGTTGGGATAAGAATTTTTCTTTTTCTATCTGCTAATTTTTATTTCTCTAACTATATGATAAAGTTGCTTTCCATGGAGGCAAATGACCATTTTCTTGAAAGGTGCATTTATTATTGCTTAGTGAGAATTTTGATTTATCTTTATTTTTTGTTTTTCGTTTTATCGATGATATTTATCATTATTTATTTACGTTCTCATTTTTATTTGCTGGGGGTTTTTTTGTCACAATCCCATCTTGCAAAATGTTAACAATATTTTTGGGGAAAATTGCAGTTCTTCAAGTATTGAAGAACCCGCATCAGCAAATAAATAAATGAATTTGAAATATAAATGATGGCAGTTTTGTTACGAATATGCCTTGATAAAATTATTATTAAATATAAACATATCGAGACACACAAGCAAAAAATAGTCATCAAACTATTTTATTGCCATTAGTAATATAAATTGATTTCCTCGATATACCTTATCTTTCAGAAGGAATGAATAAAGTATATATCTGCATTTTCATAAAATTTGTTATTTATTTTATTTACACACAATAATAACACATTGCAGATATCTCATTGCAGAATTCTCAGTTTGTATACTTTTTTTAGGACTGGATAACTTAAGAAAAAGGTAAAATATACAATTTTAATAATATAATTGTTATTATACTTATATTTTGATACTTTGTTCATTTTGTTTGGTTTTTTATATATTATATACAAGTCTATAAACTAATATACAAAAACAATTTTTTTCTATGTATCTTCTAATGTAAATCTCTATTAATGAAAGACGTGTGTAATGTATTATGAAATGTGTGTTTCAATGGAGTTTCTATCTACGAAACCACTATAACCTTAAATTAGAAACTTTGACAAACTTGACCAAACATGAGAATCTTAAATTAATGAAAAATTCCAGTTGAATGTTATCTAGAAAAGGTATAAGACGGACCAATGCATTGGATAGAGCTATTAAACCTGCAAGTATACAAATGCAAGTGAAGTTACTCTTAGTTAAGAAAAGGGCAGGTTTGAAGAATGTTATAAATAAAGTGTACTATACATATATATATATATATATACAACTAGTGTAAAAATAATTCCAGAAAATTTTTACAAAAACTTGTGGTATTTAGATTTTAACGAAGAATACTTTTCCGAGTTCTGAATTTAGTAGATAAATAATAAAGTCAAAAGCTTTATTGTTGAAACTATTCTTGAAAACCTTTAAAAGATTAATATTAAAAAAAATATGTGTGCTTGAGGAAAAGGGATAGAGTTATAGATATAAAAGAAATAGCTCTCAATATTAATATATGACATATTCTCTTCCATGAAAACTTATTTTATCAGAATTACGATGACCTTTACAGAAGCATGAAATAATATGCAAGTAATACTTTAACTTTTGTAGACATGTATATTTTATTAATATGTGGAGCTACCATTGTAAACAATTTCTTAAGCTTCTTATTAGTACTTAGAAAAATGACACCAATAGGTTATTTTACTTTTGTAATATGCATGGGGCGTTTCAAAATATTGGTTTCAATAGCAGTAATAATTGATAGATAACAGATAAAAATTTTCGTTTTACCCTTGCTTTGCCATATTAATAATTTAAGGAATTATTATACTTAAAGTTTTTTAACGACTTACATATTTAGTAAATACTTTTGCACTTTTTTGTTCTGTAAGATACCATGAACTGTCCTTTTGTCCGATACAAAATACATACTCCAATTTTTTGAGGATGTAAATATTTCTGGATTACTGATTTAAAATCTGTCAATATCCATTCGCGGAATATTTGCACCTTCCCTCAACCACTTAAATAAAACCTTCCCTTATCAAAGAAAAATGCTTCATCGAACATGTTGATATTGTTACAAATAAATCTCCGAAACCTTCGGCAATGATAATGCCGTTTCTCATTGTCTAGTGACTTTAGTTTCAGTAACATTTTTACACAGTTGGTATGAAAATACAAAGCTTTTAAAATCTTACAGTCGGCTCATGTGATATGCGTAGTTGTTGCACCAACCGCATCAGGGGGATTTGTGTGGAAATTTTAATATCATTCACTGAGCTGACTTCACAAAGTTTCATATAACCTATACTGAAATTAAGCCTCAAACAGCCCAACTCTCTTGAATAAACGATAAACACATTTTGCAAAAAATGTGAGGTTCGCGTCATTTTATCATTGTGTAGAAAATAAGTGATGAAATTATAAGCAAATAATTAAATTCAAAATTTTAAAAACAAAACATGCAGTTATTTTTAAAGTTGGAGTTTGTGAAATCTTAGAATATTTATATACAGAGGAATAAGTACTGATTGATCTTATATGTGAAGTAAAAGCATTTATACGTTCATATGTACTTTTGCTTATGTAATCTCTCAATGATCAAAATTTTCAAATTATACTACGAAAAAGAAAAACAATTACTTGAAAATTCGTATTTATTAAACTATTATTGATGTAAAAGTTAAATAGAGTTTTTATTTACTTATTTATTGATTTTATTTAACTATACCTTGTGAGGAATGCAAGAAATCTAGCTCGAATGTTCAGAATTTTAAGCAAATATAAATTCACCACTTTTTTTTTTTAGACTTTAACTTCCTTCCCAATTTAGCTTTCTTCTTCGGATGTTTTATTGCATGCCACTCTGATATTCTGGAAAATTAACAATACTTAGCATTTTATTAAAAATTTCTTCCATCATTATTTTTTTTTGCTTGTTCAATAATAAGAAAAGCAGATAAAAACTTGGACAAAACTTTCATTTATTTAGTCTTCTTTAATCACAGAGCAAATTTCACTAAGAAACTTTACTATATTTTTGCCAGAGAACAATATAAGATTTTCACAATAACTATGCACTCTGAATATTGGTCTTTTATTATATATAAAGACTTTAATGTATCAGTGAAAGTCATGTTAATACTGCAAATTGATTGGATTTTAAGAGAACACTTTATGCAAAATATTTGTATCGACGCCAGAGCCATCTAGAAAATATACATGCATTTTAATAAATTTATAAAAAGTGATATTTTTATATTCTCTTTTTAAGAGCATTTAAATTCATGTGAAATGAAAGAAGCATTACTAATGCATCTAAAAACAGAAACTATATTAAGTTTTATTCTCGATTTCAGTCCAATTTCTTTCACTAGATCAAAAATATTTCACATCCACCCACTCCACCCCCTTTTTCTGCCCAATATGCAATCTTTTTTTGTTATTATAATTTTGCTAACGTACGTATTGGCAATTCCCCAATTTCTGTTTTTCTTTATACAAACTTTCATGAAAGATGCAATATCAAATTGAAATTCTCATGAAGTGTTCTGAAAAGCATTCCTGGAAATTCTATAGGGAATAAATACTATTTCAAATTTTGAAGAATAGATGAAAAGTTATCCTAGCTCCTCATTTCCATAGACTGTGCCTACGGTTTATGTTTTATTTGCTATATATCATTAGTATGCTTTAAATGTTAAATTTTTCAAACTATTTTGGAAATATAAACTAATACATAAACTTTAGCTGTTAAAAATATAACTGTTTCAATTTTATTTCGAGACAACTTTTGTTAACTACAGCGATTGATTGAAATGAATTCTTAAGACTACTGACTCTAATTTTATTATTAAACACTTTTAACAAACTGTTCGTTTAAAGTTATTCAAAGTTTGGTCCTTCACTTTGATTATATAAGCAGATAGAAAAAAAACAATTCATAAACATCAAATTATTACAGCAAAGAAATGACCGAATTTTTTTTTCTCATTACATAAAATTCTACTTACGTTGGATTGTAATAAACATATAAAACATTAGGGAAGAGACGAGCTTTAACACTGAATTCCTAACTTTTACATGTTTACCATGTTCGGTTAAAAAATGAGAATCATGCCTTTTCAAAGAATATATCCTTCTTTTTCAAGTTATATGCTATATAGCCAAATATGTTAAATATTTATTTTACGAGGGAAAATTATAAAGCTATTAAGTGGCCTCAATATATTTACGTACAAACATTTATAAAAACCGCGTTCTAGAAAGCACAATAAAACATATTTGAAAATATACATTATTTTGTAAATTCTTAATTTACACATAAATCTTTTTTTCTTTTCTTTTTTTGTATTAGCATTTAGAAGTTAGTAATGTCAATCAAGTGGTAAATTATCCATAACATTTAAATTTAATTTAAACGGAAATGTTAAAGAGACAAATATTTAATGAGATTGTTCGTATAAATGTCATCAAAAGATACTCATAGATAAATGTTGGTACATTATTAACCACACGACACTTATCTAAAGAATTAATAAATACAATAAAGAATCTTGATTCTAAAAGGATAATCTCCTTTGAACTGTTTTCAATTTGAACTGACCACCGTCAGTGTAATATTCCAGAGAACAAACAAAGCAATGTACGGTATCGGAACAAAAGTACTTAATTCATTGTTCCTAGCAGAGAACTTATAGTCAACCAAACCGCCAAACCCTATAATCAATGGCAAACATATTTCGTTACTTTCCTATTTGGCTTTTATCTTGGTCCCGCAGCTTCAATTGAAATTTATATACTTTCACGGAGGTAGTATTTTACCTCTTTCTCAGTAAAAGCCCACATTCATTTTAGGTTCAGATGAAAAAATTTTACGAAGGCAAAATTTACAAAATAAAGGATTCTGAATTTCAAATTCCAATTGTTTTTCTTTGTAGTTTGAATCGAATTCAAAATTATGTATTATTATAGTTTTGTAAAAAGAAAACAACTTTCCAGTATTAGATAATATATAAATGTTGACTTTTTTTAATCGAAATAATACGAACATTCTCGCATTTCATTTAATAAGAGATTTAATATCAGTTTTTCAGTAACTGTTAAAAATTACGTATAATCGTTACTGAAACTGATTAATATTAATATTGAATTTAATATTCATTTTAATATGAGGTATTAAGAGGTCCGGTGACCGAGTGCTAGCGTGTCGAGCTTCCACACTACAAGTCTGGGCTCTATCCTCGGGCTGCGCAAAGTCGACTCAGCCTTTCATCCCTTCATTGGATCCATAAAGGAGAACCAAGCTTTCTTAGGGACTAAACAATGGGGGTTCGCTTCAAACTCTGACCACCTGAGCGGGACATCTACTCATGCTCCTCAGCGCTCAATGGTAATGTATACTGCGATGGGACAGTAGGCCTTGCCCTCTTGGGCTGTTGCGCCACTGAATTTAGTATGAGATATTTAGTTAAATTCAAAAGTTTTAATGATAATTTATTTCACTGTACTTTTACATATTTATTATACTGCTTTAATAAAGATATCAAATTACGAATATTTACAAACTGATAATAAAAACTAATAATTAACACTGAACATCTGAAATTCAAATGTGGATTTTTAAATATGTATTAGGTTTAAGAACAAAAATATGTATCTGAAAAGATAAGCATATTGCATTCAGAGAATAATATATTTATGTTGAATATGTTTATGAAACTTTCTCATTGATAAATATATTTCATTAAAATATGCTATTCACGCATTTAAAAAATACATTTTCGTTATTAATATGACATGTAATGAATGTAGTTTTAAATGTGCTATCTGGTTGTGATTTTTGCATAAAAAATTTACTGGAAATAATAACAGGTAAATATGCATGTGTATTGGAGATTCTGGTAAAAGAGTTTATGAGTAAATGACTTTATCAATAGAAAGTTTTGAATATGTGCTGAAATTCGTTATAATGTTCTGCTTTAACTGAAAAACTCCGAATTATTATACCCTAAATGTGTTCAATAAATTATGGTCTTTTAGACTCTTGTTAATTTAGGTTTCTTTTTTTTTATTACACACACAAATGCACTTATAATACTTAAAAAAAAGTTATATTAATTTAAAATAAGTAACTTTGAATAAACTTTTGAATGATTTTGGACGCGTTTATTTACTTGAAATTTATATAGATAGATAAATAGATAGATAGATAGATATAGATTGGTTTAAATTAGGATTAATAACATATTTGAATTGTCTGATCGTAAAATATTTTATTGACATTGGAGTGTTTACTTTATACAGTTTTGGTTTTACATTTATTTTCACAATACAACAAATATATGATTTCCTTTGGAGCAAAATATTTGCCAAATTCTTCAAATACATTTATTGCCATATATTACACCTTTAAAGCTTAAAACGAAATATCGATTTTCTATAACTAAAGTAAAAAAATATATATTTTTTACAGTCACTTTAACTATATGACGTCAGTTAAGTTTTCAAGGAAATAATACTGTTTAAATGTCAGACATTTATGGCGTGAAGTTTTGTTTTCGATTCAAGTGTACTTTCTTGGGTTCACGAGCTCCTGCTGCAAATATAACCACGCAAAATATCACCATCAATTTATAATTTCAAAAGTTATAAATAAAAAAAAAAAATTCAAAACATTTGCAAAATACATATGAATGATACTAAAAATATTTTTGAGAAAAGGATTTTGAAGATGGAAAAAGTTTGTGGTGATTTCTTTATAATTTTTGAAGAAAATGCTATTTTATTTTAATCTTTTGGTAAATAAATAACATTCCCAGATGATGACTGTTATGTACAATTTCAAAAAAAAATCTTATTTTGTATATAAGTATGCATTTAAGTAGAGTAAGCATTTAAACAGTAATAAAACTGTAATTTTAATTAATGGGAAATAGTGAAAATATGCACAATAATATTGATTTAGTGAACCTAAATGTATATTTAATATAATATAAAAAAGCAGTGGCGCACACAAGGGGGGTGGAGAGTCACCGGGTCCAAACCCTCCCCTGAAAGCTATTGATTTTTTTCGATTGATTATAATTCTATGTATATAGTACGTAAAAATTAATTAAGTACTTATTATTAATAATTAATATTATTAATTAATAGCTAATTATTCATTCAATAATTAATTTTTTATTGTTCTTTGTTACCAAAAATTGACAAAATCAAAAGATAAGGCTGGACGGCACATTGGAGCATGCTACGAGAATAGTGGACTTTCAACCCTGGAACCCCCTTCACAAATTCCTGTGTGCGCTAATGTAAAAAAAAAGTTGCCTACAATCGAAACTCTAAATCCCTGAGCTTTTGAAAAACTCATCATATACTCATATTTGTTTTTAAAATGTTCGGTTTTTTTTTAAAAAACTTCTTTATGTGTTTGAGGTATTATTATGATAAGGTAATCCGAGTTCTCTCACAGCACTTAAAAGTTGATAATACACAAAAAAGATAATAAAAAAAAAACTCTGGTTGAAATAAAGGATCAAGAAATGAAATACTTTCTTTTCTTGTATTATATAATCGAGATGGGCACTAAAAAATATCTTAAGATATCAAAAGATCAAAAAGCAAAGAAACTATTCGACTTTTTTTAAAAAAGAAGAAAAGAGAAGAAAAGTCCGAGACTTACAATGCACTTCCATTTTCCATTTATCCTCTATGTCACTTCCGGGTATGAGAGGATTTTCGGCTCTGCAAGTGACGTAGTGTCCGTGGTCTTCCGGTGTGGGGGTGAAGAAGAACATGCTGACCGTAGCATTTCCTCCAGTGACCACTTCCTCCTGCGGGTTCTTGAAATTAGATCCAGCTTTTTTCCACGTGATCACGGCGGGGGGCCGGGAGCCCTGGCTGCTGCACTTTAATTGGACCCGAGCCCCTGCAGAGAAGGGCTGGCGGGGCCCCGAGATTTTCACCACCAGGGGGCGGACTGAAGAAGAAAGAGAAAATAGCGTTATTTTTTAGAAAAGTTTTAGAATATTGGTATAAAGGCATATTTGATAAAGAAATACATTTTAATAGAGAGCTGAGAGGCATTGTATATATGTGGAGCTTATATAATATTGATATTGTACTTACTTCTGAGCTCAAAAACACGAAAAATTTTTAAAGTTTAAGAATATAGTGATTCTAATATGAATGAGTTTTAGATTTCTGAAAATTAAAATTTCTATTTCAGTGAACTTTTGATTAAATTTGTTTCCTAATAGAAGTGGTAAATCACACTAAAAGAAATGTTGCATAATTTTTGTCTCGTAATTTTTATAACATATGAAAATGTATTTGAAAATATTTCAAACCTGAGTTGATATGTCTATTTAAACTTAACAACAAATTTGTTTTAGTAAGCCAAGCACAAAATGAATAAAGCATCCAAATGGTAATATTTTATTAGAAAAGTAATTCATTTTTTCCATGAAAATGAAATATTATATATTTGATTGTTTTATTAAGAAATACAGGGGTTCGGGCTTTATTAGGATGGGAGGGTAAAGGTTATATGGGAAAAACTTTGCAAAGAAAGAAATATAAAATAGTGCATACTGTATCTACAATAGAATGAATACATAATCTACCGATTTACTTGCTGTACAGGGTGTCGGGGCTTAAAGTATCCAAAAGTTATTTCTTATTATTACGGAATTATGCATCAGAATGAAATAAACTGTTCATCCGTGGATTGGAAACCCCTCCGAGATTTTTTGGGTGTAGTCCGATTGGCAGCACGTGCCCGCATTAATGGATAATCGCGCACGATAAACTTTTTACGCTAATTTCAACAAAAGGTGCAGTGCGTCCTTTAGTAAACGGAATTTAAATCAGTCACGCGTTTACAGCGACGTGTTCGAACAGAATGGAATATCGACCCTCCGACATCAAAATCTAACTACCAATGGGAAATAACTTTAAGGAGACGGGAACTTAGGTATCTCAAGCTGGCAAATATCCTTCCGTTTTCGTGATATAAGCCATTGTTGATCATGTGCGTGATTTATTTAGTAGTCTAAAAGAGAATATTAGACAACTCAGTAACGAAATTCTATTTTGTTCGAACACGTCGCTTGTACACGCGTGACTGATTTAAATTCCGTTAACCAAAGCATGCGCAGCACCTTTTTCTGTGGCATCCACATCTTTACTAATGAAATCAGTGTAACAAGTTTATCGTCTGTGCACGTGCGGCCGATCGGACTAGACCCAAAAAATCTCGGAGTGGTCTCCAACCCACAGTTGAACAGTTTATTACATTCTGATGGGTAATTCAGTAACAATAAGCCATAACTTTTGGATACTTTTAAGCTCGGACACCCTGTACAACAAGTAAATCTGTAGATTATGTATTCCTTCTATTGTAGTTACAGCAACGTATGCACTATTTTATACTTCTTTATTAGCAAAGTATTCCTCTTAAAGCCATTTTCCCCCATCCTAGTAAAATTATAATTTAAGTACGAACGCAATCTGATAAGTTTCAGTATTTAAATAGACACATAAAAAGAAAGGTATTCTTTTAGAAACTTTCCAATACGCGTAAATCGCATGATGCAGGTAATCGTTCTCATACATTCAGGGTATCATTTTATATATAAATTGCAAATATATATCCCTTTAATTGAAATAATTTTAAAATTAGGAAAACTTTAAAAAGACAATATAAATTTCTTTTTTTAAAAAATAACTTTTAAAAAAATCTAATACATTAATCTTTACTGTCTGCTAAAAACATTAACAATTGTATATCCAGAAAAATGGATTACTATGTTTAGGAAAAAAAACTCTGAAATTCATTTAAAATTTACGTCAAGGTAATATATTATTAAATAAATTTATCAACACTATATTAAATCTTATTCTTCTATGATTTTAAAAGAAAAGAAAGGAAATATTCTTAGTATATATATATTAAAAGAATAACAACGTAATTTTTTATAATTTTTTTCAACATTGAAGATTACCGTATATGTCAAGCAATTTTATCCCTATTGATATCTTGATTTTCCAGCATTACTAAAAGATATTACCATGGAAAATTCATATCGGAATAAGTATTTAGTTATCGTTAAAAGAAACATTATTTTAAATTTTGCATTAAAAATGCTATAAAAACTCGATTACAAAGAAAAATAGTTTACATTATAAAAGTAATGAATTATTATATTGTAAATACTAATGCATCAAAAGTGCATGAGATAAATTGCTTGAAAAAACATACAAGCTCTCTGCATTTCAAGTACTTCAGCTATTTTCTTTATCGGTTATTTTACTCTCAGGCTATTTTTCCTTTATTTCCAAAAAGGAAATTCTAATTCATTAAGATCCTTTAATAAGAATTGATGTTTTTTTTTCAAATGTTAAATGAGATTACACTATGTACTTTTAATTTTAATCACATAATGAATCAATGATTCTTTCTCAATGAATTTTTCTACAACGAAAAAAATAATTCAATTACTTAACTGAAAATCTGTCTATCGAGAAAGATAAACACCACTCAAAGTAATTAATTCGTTAATTGGAGAAATCATAACACACAATTCTCTCATTCTTGATTAATTCGTAAAAATTGTTGTAAACCTACATGGAAAAAAAAGAAAAACATTTTTTCTTCTTCATTTAAGTTATGCTTCGTTGCCTAATTATTGCAAGATGCACATACTTTTTTTTTCCATTATTTAAAAAATATTCCAATAAAGGAAACAAGCTAACCCCTAATGTTTTTTCATCATAGAATTCGTTATCCAGAAGTATGCAATTTTTTCAACCAATATTTCATTTTTAATAATTTATCCGCCATTTTATCATAAGTGTACTAAGGTTTAACATTATTCAAACTCACATTTTGTGATTCCAATTTTTACGAATAAATTTCATAACGCATTTACTTTGAACTACTTCAATACCCAATGTACTTTTATTGTTACTTTCGCAAATCTTTTGCGAAGATAACTATTAACTACCGAAGTATGAATGGGCACAAACACGCTATTCTTCTTTGTTATGTAAAATACTTTTCGAATACTCAATTCTTTTATTTTCCCAATACCAGGCAGACATTTTTCAACATGGCTCCACTCCGTAATCTGGCTTTGCAAACATACATTTATTGAAATTGTCTTTTCCAATTTATTCAAAGCTGGAAAAAAGAATATACACTAAGGATTGTTTAGTGCATTTGCATTGTAAAGTCGGCGGATTGTCCGTATTTGAATTCACAAATGCGAAAAATCGAAAGCTTTGCTCTGAGAATTCCCTCCAGTTTTCGTGTCTTTTTACGCATTGCTGAAAAATATGAGTCGTTCTAACAAACTCTACTTTGACATTTTTGGACATTGAAAAAAGAAAAATTATTGAGTGCTAGTGTTTTATTTTCGGAAAAGCATAAACAGTTAAGCACATAGAATATACTCGCTTGGCTTTTTAACTATTGATAACAGGGTTGTCGAGTTTGAAGAAGATGTATGTGATTTTTATTTATGGATTGTTAACAACAGCTTTCGAGTACTATGCATATATGTAACGTCAAGAAAGTAAATTACATTTTTATGTAACGGAATACTTCAGTACTTTATTTTTAGCCTTTTTAAAATGAATTTAACTCAAATAACATCTCAAGAACAAAAAATCCTTCCATAACCCATGCATTAAGCATTTTCAATTGTTAATATTTAATTTATAATTTCTTATTTCGTGTGCGTCTTCGTTCTTTTTTTAACGGAAATTTGAGATAGGATAATTTATTATTGATGTAATTATTTCTTGTTTCAAAACTCGAATGTTTTAAATGTATTTTATTGCAGTGACTTGCACTGACTTGCAGGTACTTCATCCTCATGTTGTTTGAGGTGAAAATATCACGCATTATTAAGATTCCCGAGGGGATCCGAAAGCATTAAAAGTGGATAAGTCACTGAATCAACCTCGAATTGATTACAAACAAGAAATGGCAAGAAATTATTTTTATTAAATAATCCATTAGAAATGACTATGGGATATGTAGATAAGACAAGCTAAAGGAGAAGAAAGAATTTTTTATTTATCTGAATCAGATGTAACTCATCGGCCTCGACATTTTGAAAACTACCGAAAACTTGAATACCCAAAAAATAGAACAATATTGCCTTGACATGAATCAATGTGGCAATATCGTCCACAAGCATCAACAATTTTCTCTATTCTCTGTATGATCTACCTAGCTGCTATTTATATACTATTCGGATTCGACGTTCACTTGAGTTGACGTTCATATTGAGACGTTCCTCCGACATTAAGTGCCAAATTAACGTGGCGGGAGAAATCACCAATTAGAATGTACAGACCTCGCGAATTGGAGCAGATGTATAAAACGTATTCTAAACAAGCTTGTACTGATTTCTTATAGTTTGAGCTCGAAAAGATTTTACCTCACTTATTTGCATACTATGCTTATTTTAAAAATTAAAACACCTGTTTCCATACATTATATACAAACTGGGGTGTAGCTACTGCCATATCAGTTATATAAATGATATGGGGCCCCCAAGCTACAGGGGCCCCAACATGAGTAATATTTGAGCACTTTCAAAAAGTTTTATTAATACGATCATTTTTATTTTCGAAAAAGGGCCCGAAAGAAATTTTGATACAAAGCCCACTCAGGACTACCTACGCCAATGTATACAAATAACTATAACTGTACATGTTACATTTATTTATAGTTTATTAAATAGCATGCGTGTGCTAAAACACAATGAAGACAATTTAGGAATTGTCTCATACTTGTAATTCCATCGAATTGATGAAGATTATATTTGAACCAGCACACCACTTTTCCAACTTCCATTACCAGCCACAACATGAGGAATTAGATAAATATATTTCCTTACTTAGTGAAATAAAGAAAGAAATTAATCTGAATACGAAATAAGTGTACATCTGGCAAACAAATACATAGAAAAAGATGTTTAATTACTCCATAGACATTAACATTGAGAACAGTGACCGTAATTAGCGAAAAATTTATAAGAATCTCCGGAAGAACACGTGAGACATAAGGATAGGGCTAACGAAGAAGAGAGATACTTAAAATATTAGAATCAATATAGCTTTTGAAAACATCAGATGGCAATCAGTAGCGATAAAAAACATTTTCATGGCTGGACCTCCAAAACGGAGTGAAATTCTGTGAGTTGCATTTTCACTGTTCTTAAAGAAAAAGAGGAATCGCATCATTTCAGAACATATCTACTAATATAATGATTTCTGAGAATTATCTATCAAGTAGTTTATTTTTGGAAAAACAAGCAAAAAAAAGTAAACATTTCATTTAAAGAAATAACTAAATAAGCTTTATAATTCTCCAGCGAAATTAATAATTTCGCAAAGAAAGTTGTCTTATTATTTACTGAAATGGCTCTTTCTTTATTTTATTTGGCTATCACGTATTATATCGTCGACCAATTTCGTCAAAATAAAAGGTGTCGCCAAATGCCATGATTTGCAACCATTCCAGCGCATGCTCAAACGCAATAAATATGATGGCAGAATTTGGCGATATTTTTTGGAAGTTATGACGTCTTTTGATTAGTTTTCGGTGGTATGATTCGAATAACCCTTTAGTGGATGGAATATTTTGTAGGTGGTATAATTCAAAAATACCCTTTATTTAAAAAAAATTATATAAATTGCCCTTTGTGTGTGTGTGTGTGGTATAAATAGCACTTCTAGAGGAATTTTTGAAATCCTTCTGCTAGAGTTAATTAAAACTTTATATTTATCAATCTCCTATTAATATTTCATAGATTTTTTTCTGGTTTTTACGCCGTTAAAGATTACTTTTCGTATAGCCTTTAACACCTCAACGTATATTCTCAACAAGAAATTGATTACTACTGAATGAAAATGTTGTGGAATGTGTTTCATCTGTTCTTCGTTGCTGCACAAATTTTGTTATAATTAGTCTGAGATTTCTGGCTAATCATCCAAAAAACTTTACTTCATAACAGTAAAAAAGAGTTTTCATTTCTAAATAAGATTTATAATGAGTAAGTTTTTTTATGTTTTATTTTTTTTCTATCTCAGGAATATAATAAAATTTTACATTAGTCCTTCATTGTATTTAATCTAAATTTGAAATAATCCAAAAAAAATTAAAAAGGGATGCAATCTTGGTAACGATAAATTTGTGATTGGAAAAAAATATTTTATCTCAATCCCTTTGAAAACTAAGTTGTTTTTTTTTGCTATAGATATTAAAACTTGACGCTATATATTTTTTTAAAATTAAAAAAATAAGAACACGTTGTAGTTCCAAGATTTTGATCCCTTAATTAAATAAGATATTGTTCCTTTTTCGCTTCTTTTTTTTTTTTTTTTTTTTTTTTTTTTTTTTCTATTTCAAAGTTTGATAAATTTTGCGTAAAATAAATTTGACGCATATTTATAAACTTCGACGCATAGTATTAACAAATTAATTCCAACTCAGTTTTGAATTCATAAAATTTTTGCAGTCTGATTCTTTTCATTCATTATTTTATAAGGAAAAAAAAACGTTTTATATATCTCCTTTTCTTTCAAGATAATATTTTACTTTATTTTATTAAAAAATATATTATTACACGAAAATTTAAAGAATCCTTTTACTACAACAAATATGAATAAAAGTCTTTAAATACATTCGCTTACGGGTAATAAGATATATATGCTCCTAAGCCTTGTATGTTTATGTTACATTTTACATAGAATTGAATATTTTTTTTAAACACTTTTGCATAAGCATACGCTTTCGAATGGATAATTCTAAAAATATCTTCATTTCAACTTTCCCCATCGAAAACTTAAAATGAAACCAATTTAATAAATTCTGAAAGAAAACGCTTGAGATATCACCAATGAAACAACGTTTGGATGGTAACAACGAAACGTAAAATCATAAAGAAAAATATATATCTATAAAAATTCATTTTATGAAAATGCTTGCATTGGAAACAAAACGACGCGTAATGCAAAATCAGAACAATAATAAAAATATAAAATGAATTATTTTTTTTCAATGCGCATTTTTTTGTATAAAAAAAGGGAGAAGAAACAAGACAAAGGGGGGGGGGATGGCGAACGCAATGTTTCATACAGCGAAATCATCTTAAACTATTTTATTTTATACGCTTTTCAGTTACCTCTAACTTTTATATTACTTCTTTCTTCCAAGAATCAAGGGCTTTACGCATGGGCCATTTATTCTTTTGGCTTAAATAGGTTTCTTCTCTGAAATGATGAAGCAATAGCGTTTTTCCTTTTGTCTCCTAAAAATGATTCCGACTATTTCTTTAAATCCTTATGACAGTCGAAGAAATTGGAAGTTTCAACGTAATGGAGAAATAAATTACTTTTGTAACATGCACAATAATGATGATGACACTTTCTCCTCCTATTGTGTGTTGGGAGAGTTTCTGAAACAAAATGTTGATCGCTTAGAGGCGTAATGTACTTAATTGTGTTTATTCTTTTTGTGTGTTGTACGGCACGTGGTTGGGTGACACGCAAGTTATGTAGGGAAGAAAATGTTTATTGGAGTAAAAAAAAGATTTCTACGGCTTGAACATGAATGAGAAATTTGAGTAGAGATTCACCATCAAAAGGTTATTTGTTCAAATATTGTTTTTGTCCACTTATTTTCTTTTTTTTTTCAAATGAATGATATCAATTATAAGACAAAGCAAACATCTGGTGAGAAGTTTTTCATATTGAGTAAGCCCTTTAAGAGCTTTTGAATTTTCTAATGCATTTGTGTTGTTGGATGCAACGCAAAGTAGGGTACTTTGATGATTCGGAAATAAAAGTAAAACATTTGTAGAAACAATAACAATTTATTTTTTTGCGTGTTTTTTTATCTTACCGATTATATTTATTTCCTTTGAATTATTATTTACGAGGAAAAATTGCAAAGCTTAAGAAATAATGTTCTGTTTATTTTTTTACATAATAAAACAAAACATTCTACTAAATTTTGAAGAGAAAAAAGGCAATTTGGAAAATTTTTAAATATCATTAAAGTAGTTCTATTATTTAAAAAAATGCACAGCTCCTACTTTTAAAAATAACGTAACCTTCATCAACCCCTCAACAAGGTATAGAAAGACGACTCGCAATGCCAGCTACGAGATCAAGATCAAAACAACTCTACTACTCTATGGTACATAAATTTTCATATAACTTGTATTATAGCAATTACAGAATAAGGCTTTCAAAATGAAAGTCTTGATAATTCATCTTCTAGTTATACTATCGTTCTTCTATTGTGGCCGCGGTAGCCTAGTGGTCAAGGTATCAGATCGTGGCTGAAGAGGCGGCTCTAGGGCCGGAAAAACCGGACCACTGCCAGGTGCGGCAAATTTTAAGGGCGGCATTTGGATCAAATTTAAAAAAATTTTTGTTACAAAAACTTGATATATTTTCTGAAATGTTATTGGATGTGAATTTGGTATTTCATTTAACGTATCTTATTTTTTTTTATTTTGTACTCTGTATATTTAATGACAGTTTTCTTTTATGTTGAAACATGTTAAATATGTTCTTATATGTTAAAAATGAAATATGTTCTTATAAAGCATACAATTTAATATGTTTACACATCTTTAACTCGTAACTTTCTCCCCATCCTGGAGTGAGGTCACAACTGACATTCTTTTCACTCTTTCGATGTCCAGTTTCAACTATCCAAACGGGTATAAGGGTAATAAGAGGTTTGAGTAGATAGAGAGTCACAGGAGATGCTTCATTTTAGTCTTGAGTGTAGTTATAATAAATTAAAACAAATGCTTGTGATCCCCACCATTAGTAGACTATTTTTTGAAGAAATAGGCCTGCTTAAATAGACGATTCCTTCTCTTTCATTTCATTCGTTTGAAATAATAACAAGTAATTACGTCCTTAATTTCGAATTATTTTGAATTTTTAAGACTTTAAAATAATATATATATATATATATATATATATATATATATACAGAGAGAGAGAGAAGAGCTGCATTGTGGAGAGAGGGGCGGAATTTTCCATTTTTGTCCGGGGCGGCAAGACTGCTAGAACCGGCCCTGGTGGCTCGCATGTCACGAGTTTGAGCCCATTACCACTAAAGACCCGCCGTGAAGGGGAGCGATGCATGTGAAATCTGTCGAGAGCTCAAACGTCCTCCCGTTGGTGTGGTGTGGTAGTTAGGAGAGGGGTGCTAGTTCAGGTGTCGTCCTCGTCACTTGGCCAGGGTTCAAAATGACTAAATGCGTCACCAGAAGCCCTCGTGCAGCTGAACAGTGTGACGCTAATATTCCCTCACTCATCGTTCATCTTTTGATTGATTGATTGTTTATTAATGTCGCACTGAGAAGCTACACGAGCTCTATTGTCGAAGGGCTTCATGAGCCTGAACACGGTTATGGGAGAGGATGAACCTAAGTTGGCATGCCACTCTCCAGACTTCCCCACCATACCGATTTGAGGATTTCGAACTTCGGTAGATTTAGTGTGCATCAGCCCTTCTACATACGGTGAATCTTCAATGGCACCAGGTTTGAAACCCACTATTCAACAGAAACTCTGCCGGTCAACCGCGATTACGCGACCACGACTACTCGTCTACGCTGACCACTGTTCTGTTGTTGTTGTTATTTCTCATCCCCGAAATCAGCAGAGCTAGATCAGGTCCATGAGTCCATTCACCCCGAAGAAGTCCAAAACCAATAGGGGCTCTTGAACCAAATCCTGCTTGGTAAGCCCCAAACAAGATAAAATGTGGACAGGGGAGGCCTGAGCAGAAGAACGCTTAGTGCAAATTTCGAAATGTGTAATGCCATCGACAAAAGTCAATGACATCAGATGACCACAAAGGAAACGAGTACGCGCAGTTTGATATCGTCTACTGCTGCCCTGAACCAAGGAGCCACCAGGGGAATTTGCTCTGATATCATGGGTGCACCGGTGGGATCATCCGAAAGGCCTTATTTTTTGTTTTATACTTTAAAATATTTTAAAATAAGTAAGAGGCGGCGGGCGTTGTAATTTCGCCAGCACCACCCCGGGCAAAAGCTGTCCCTTTTTCGTTCCCAGCAATTTGACGGGGGACGGGACCCCACGGGGAAGGGGGGGATTTGACGAAAAAGGGGGGAAAAGTCTTTTAGTATCTTTTAGGATGCCCTGTCCCCTGTCGATCCCCCCACGTTTCCCCAATTGGCCAAGTGTTTGGATGGCCTTCTACTACCCGAAAAATCCCGGTATCGTGTGGCTGTGAAGCGACTCCCTTGGCAGCACCCGGCTCCCTATTCTTTAAAAAAGCAAATTACTACGGTAAAATTTTTTATATAAATTCAAAAAATATAATTTTAAAATTTTTTTCAAATTTTCCTGAGCACTATAACCCAATAATAATTATAATGATTTATTTCCTTCATAACTGAAAGATATTTTACGTATTTATTAAAAAGGGTAATAAAAATGGATTTTTAAAAATTTATAATAAAGTGGGGTTAACTCAGAGGGGAAAAAGAGGGCCCAGGCCTGCCCCTACCCCCAACTCATCGGCCAGGGGGCCCGGGTCCCGAGCAGTTTTTCCGGAAAAAGTTCGTGGGGAAATTTTTAGGAAAATTTTAGATATCAAAGAAAAGGAATTTCAATGATTTCCACACACAAAAACACCCCTAATGACAATGAAAATAGATATAATGGTAAAACGGTGCAATAGTAAATATTTTTTAGCAGCATCAATTACAAAATGTAAAATTCATTAATTATGTACCAGAAATCAGTGATTATTTTCAACGTCATCATGGTTGAATAGGGGAAAAAAGGAATAATAAAACTCTTTTACATTTTATGAAACTTTTTTTATTCCCCAATTTTAAAAGTACGCTTGATTCTTAAGATACTTTGCATAAATATATTATCTCTCAGGCAATACTATTTTAGAAAACGGAAGCGGAGATCGATGCCGGAACCAGAAAAAACCCTCCCCCCCAATTTGGATCAATTTTCCCCAAAAAGACACTAAAATTTTCCCAAAAAAAACTCACTTAGGGGGGGTTTGGATAAAATCCCGATTTCGCAAAGGCGATGGAATATTTAAAAATGAAAATCAACCCCCGGGCCCAACCCATGGTTTGTTGGCGTGCTTTTCCAACTTTAAAAAAGTTTCATTCAGTTTTTGCCGTCTTTATCCTCGATAGATGTGAAAAAAGAAAAGAAAAAAGAAATAATAATTAGAAATTAAAGGAGCGCCTGTGAAGCAAGTCATTTATTCAGATTTTACTCCATTTTTTTTTTTTCCCTTTTTTTAAAACGAGGGATTTATCCACTAGAAAATTTTTTTAAACTTTTGTTTTTTTTTTTTTGAAAATGGCTTTTTCTCTCTTTTTTTTAAGGTTTTTGATACAGTAATTCTGAATAGCTCCGTATTATTTTAGCAACGTTTAATTAGTTCCTTGAAATTCAAGTGTAATTTCTCGGATCATTTGTGAGTTCAAGAAAAGATATCATATAATGTATAACATTTAATTAAAAACTTTATTGACGTGGTGTGGAGATAAGGAGAATAAGATGTTAACTCGACTGTTTTTTTAACCTCGTCACTTGATCCAGCTCATAATTGCCAGATTCATAACCCTCGTGAAGATCAAAGTATGACGTAATTTAAAAAATCAATCAATCAAAAAAAAATTTAACATTTCTTCTATATCTTATTTTTATTTTTATTTGGTAAAAGCTCCTTATTTAACTTCGTCTATATATTACTAGGCAATGCAGTAAATACAGCTATTTATTCTAGTTTTCATAAAATTTTAATTCCCCTTGCCTTTCCCTTGTTCCTCACCCTGTTTTTTTCTTTACCAGCCCATATCAACCAAATTTCTGATAAGTTTTTATTCTTTTGTGATATTCCCCCCAAAAAAAAAATCCATTAAAAATGCTTTTTGGAAATATTCATGGGAAATTTTCATATCAGTTTTATTTTGTTTTGATAAGTGAAAAATGTACACGTCAGTAATAATGTATTATAAAAACAATTCAAGGAAAATAATTTTGTAAGAATGTTTCATAGCATAATGGAAAATTGGGGTTGTTTTTCCCCAAAATTCATAGTGTTTAAAATTTAAAAAAAACAAAAGTTCAATAAAGTAATATTTTCCTTTTTTTTACAATCTAGTAAAATTTGATGAAAAAATTTACCTCGTAACACGGGGTGCTTCCCCAAAATTTTCCCAATATTTTGGACCCAATTTTAAATTTATTTTCACCCCCCCCCCTCCCAAACCAAATAATGATGTATTTTGAATTAATAAAACCCAATTTCTTTGATGAAAAGGCAAAACAATACATTTAATTAAAAAAACCTTAAAAAATTATCAAGAAAAAGTATAAAATTTTTATATAATTTTATAAAGCTATGGCCCCAATAAATTTTTTTCTTTTTTTTCTTAACTCAGTACTTTTAAAGGGGGAAAAAAAAACACATTGTGCAGTACTGATACATTTATCAGTGTATATATGTATTTTATCTTTTATTATGTCAGAATATATTTTGTTTTGCTTCCTATCAGTAAATTAATAACTTTTTTTTAAATAATCTTTTATTTTCGACAGAGATATTCGTGCCCCCCTTTTAGGGTAATCACGCCCCCCAGTTTGAGAAACACTGTCGTAACATCTTATCACAGAATTAGATTCTAGGATAATCCAACAAAACATTGCTTATACACTTTAGGGGAAAACAGTAAAAACAACCTTGAAAAGCTCCAAAAAGATCCTTTATGTAAAAGAAATCATTACTTTTCTCTTATGAAAAAGGGCCTTTTTTGTACTGGGAAAACCAGACTGGGTTTTAAAAAAAAATTTCGTTTTTCTTTTTCCCTCATTAGGATCCAATGAATACGCGTAGGAAATTCTTCAACTTTATTCAAACAGCAAAAATTATACACTATTTAAAACAAGTGTTCCATTATCATTGATTATAAAATAAGTAAGCTTTAATTGAAAGAGCATAAAAAAAAATATAAAAAATAAAATTCCCCAATTTAAAATGTAAAGGATGTGATGAAAAAAAATTTTTACGCTTAGCCGAATTTGGTTTTTTTAAAACTGGTCTCAAAAAACAGGGTTTTTAATTTTAGTTTTGATCCCAGCGTTTCTCAAACTGGAAGGGGACTTCTCCCCAGTGGGGGGGTATTAAATTTTTACGAAGGGGGGGCGATCATATTGAAAAGTAGAAAAAAAAAAAAGATTATTTTTAAAAAAATTATTAAATTTTTCTGGGAAAAAAACAAAAAAAAAATATTCTGACATAATGAAAAAAAAACATTTACACTAATGTAAACCCTTAGAAAATTTTAAGGGACTTTTTCAATATGTTTTATAACCAATTTAACATTACAAGTTTAAGAACAAGTTTAATAATTATCAGTGACCCCATGGACTTGCCATCTATAAAATTAAATGCAAAAAAATTAACATTTATCAATAATTCGTATTGTTTATAATTTATCCATTAACTGCTGATTAAAAGTTACGCAATTCACAGGCACGCGTATGTGATGTATCGGGAGGGGGGAGTAAAAAAAAATATATATATATAAGCAAATCCTTCGCATACACTGTTAAGGTCCTTTTATTGCATTCCAAACCTCCGGAATTACATTATGAATGGGAGTGCCCAAAAAAAAATCCCCAATTCGGAAAACTTTTATATGCGTCAGGGCAATTAATGTTTTGGCTGAGCGAGACGCTTATACATGTCAGTGCCCAAATTTTTGGCTTTGGCTAGCCAAAACACCAGTGGCACTTAACTTTGCTAAAAGTCATACTGTAGGCAGCGTCAAAATTTTGGTGTTTTGAATTTCCCTTTTTTATTTTATTTAGGGGGGATAAAAAATTATGATTGAATATTGGGCGTGCTGGCAGAATACGGCCCGTAGCTCACCCCTTTTCATTGCTCCCGGGGGGTAAATTTTGGGGGAAACCAAATCCATTTTGGGAACGGGGAAATTTTCCCCCAAACTATCCGGCGGGAAAAATTTTATCTTTTTAAAAATTGGGGGTTTGGGTATTTGGGGATATTATTATTATCAATAAATATTTAACTGACTCCAACTGCACCCCTAAAAGGATGAACAAAAGGCTCTAAGATTCCATCCCTATACCACAAGATAGTCAGGAAATCTCTATCAAAGACATGGAGGCATGTTTAAACCATTAACCCTGCATCACCCTATGGGACACTTTTACTCCAATGTTGAAAGGGAAAATGTAAAAACAGTGCTTTAAACTTTTTAATTTTTGCGACCCCAAATTTTTTCCCCCAAAACCCCCCCCCCCCCTTCACCAATAACAATGTATGTAATTCCCCAAAAAAAGCCTTTGACGTTAAAGCTCAATACGATTTTAATCATAAACCGTACAAAAAAAATCAGATAAGTATTAAATTTTTTAAAATGGCCCCGCATATTGTGGTGAATGTTGTTTCGGGCCCCGGGTTTTTGACGTCGGAAAAAAGAAACCGGAAAAGGTGTTCTTGGGGGAATAGTAGGGGAGAAAAGGGGTTTCCCGGGGAAACCACTTCCCCTGGTTTCCCGATGGGGCTCGTCGAAAAAAAATTTCGAAACCGGTTATGAAAAGGGGCCCGGGCTGGAGGCAGTATGCAAAAACGTGCTCTGTATGTAAGATGGTTTTTTAGAGGTAAATAAATGTATATATTTATATCTCTAGCCTGACTGTGAGTTTTCGTACTCAATACGCTACAACATGTGGAAATCATTAGTAATTAGTAAACTTCTTCTTAACTTAGTATTGAGAGGTTAATTATCAAATATACATTGTGCACTACTAATGAATTTATAAGTATGTTATATCAGTATAAATGTGTATTTCAATTTTTATTATGTAAGAACTTTTATTTTGTTTTGCTTCCTTTCAGTAAATTTGTAATTCTTAAAATATTTTATTTTTGACTTTTCGATATGCTCGCACCCCCCTCGCAGACTTATCACGCTCTCCTAGGGGGCGCGCCCCACAGTTTGAGAAGCGCTGATGTAAAGTGAAACAACAAATGATAACGTCGCAAATCAGTGGTTAGTCAGATTTTCGACATATCAGTAAATAGAAAAGTCTCCTATTGATTATTGTTTATGTGTCGACGTAATTCGTACCCAGTAAAGTGGGATCTTTTGGGTTTAGAAATAAGCTGGATGCAAACAACAGTTATCCCTCATAAATTATCTCTCAACATAGAAAAAGTAACACTTAAAATGTGTCGGCTAGTGGCAAATATGAAGTTCACAATTCTTATAGAACAACTTTGCAATGCACTCTTCTCACCCTAACAGACAAATATTGGTCTTTTTGGTTTTGATGATTCTTGAACAACAATTCTTAGGATTCCTTTCTACGAATCCAGTCTCCTTCCCCAGTCCAGTTTAAGTAACATAATGCAGAGAGTAAGAATAAAATTTATAGCTATTTCCCTTTGAGTATGACATAGTTTAAATTTCCAGACGTCTCGCCAACTTTTATCATGGTCTGAATCAACGATCGCCAACGTTTAAAACTTCGTGGAACACTAATATGATTAACTGTAAAATGGCGGACCACCATAACTGTAGTCACTTAATTACGTCTCTATTTATATATTTCCATATATTGCTTACATATATATATCTATTATAACCACATATATAACCAGAAAAATATTTCCATATCACTAGAAAAGAACAAACCGGCTTCACAAAGCAATATCAGCAAAATGATGTGTTCTAACACCAAATTACCATGGTTGCCAAATCTCAATTTCAAATGTCACCAGAAACATTTCAAAAGTAGCTAAAAATTCATTAAACTCAGAAGGAAGTTAGCTATAAGTAGTAACTATAATTTATAAAAAAAAGTATAATCCATATAGTATATGTAAGCGTTTTGTTAATCGTAATTACTGAAGAGAGGAATCTCCACAAAAACAAAAATAATGTCCCAATTTTTCAGCAGACTGTCAAAACGTCTTCATATATCACCAGACTACTGTCTGGTACCGCTGATCTAAATGATACAGTAACTCATTTTAACTATGCTTTTATTTATTTAGTTTATTATTAAAATTTATTTTATTTAGTTTATTATTTATTCTCTCTCTCTCTCTTTTTTTTTTGTGTGTGTGTGTGTGTGGGGTGTAGTGTGTGTGTGGGGTGTGTGTGTGTGTGTGTGTGTGTGTGTGTGTGTGTGTGTGTGTGTGTGTGTGTGTGTGTGTGTGTGTGTGTGTGTGTGTGTGTGTGTGTGTGTGTGTGTGTGTGTGTGTGTGTGTTGTGTGTGTGTGTTGTGTGTGTGTGTGTGTGTGTGTGTGTGTGTGTGTGTGTGTGTGTGTGTGTGTGTGAAGAGGCCCACCACGAAACTTGTCAAAATTAGAGGAGGAATAAAGGCCGAAACTAGGTACTTCAATTTTATTTTAATTCCTCAAACGCACAGAACATATGCACATGCACACTTATGTAACTAACAGCATGAAATTGTACCCTTCATATCACTACTTTTCGAGAAATTTGATTAACTATGTGTAAATTCTGGTAAATCTGAATTTACAAAGTATAATGGGCATTTTCATGTTCATTGGAAAACTTTTTTTTTTTATTCTGCACACATAACAGCAAAAAAAAAAAAAAAAAAAAAAAATTATAGAAGGAAAAATAAGCATAAAATTCAGTATATCAGTTATTGAATTTAATTCAGTCAATTTTGAAATCTCATTGATTCTTATTACAAAAAAAAAAATCCAACATTATATCTGCAGTGAAATAATAATCAATGCAATATAGAATATTATTATAAATAGGAGAAATAATGTTAAGTGAAACGTTATCACTATTTTGTTAATGTATTCAACATATTAAACTGAGCCTTTTATTCCATTTATTGTATAGTTTTCTATAATTTTTATTTATATACATATCTCCTAAGGTCTGCAGAGAACTGCATTGCAAATTAGTATATGTATCTAGTTTCTTTGTCCCACGAGTATACATAGAGAGAAATTCGAAAGATACTGTTCCATATCTTTTTAAGATATCCCTGGAGAATATGCAGAGCTTATTTATATCTTTTCTAGAAGATTAGTTATTACTTACGACTATCGATATGTGTGGGCGGGTAGACTTGTTCTCAGAGATAAATATGCAGCATTATTGCTGAAATATACATCTGTGAAAATCATATTTATATACTATATGTTTCATTTCATACTAAAATAAACTCAGAGTTGCATTTAATAAATGGGAAGATTTTATTGTAATTTATTACAATTTTCAAAAATTTTTTTAAAATTTGAAATAATATTTCGAGCACTTAAACTCAAATCGTAAAATGTGCTCTTCATTCTAATTTAAATGGAATAAGTATTTCTGGTTAATGGCTCCATGCATTTCATTATTTTCTTTGCCGTAGTTATTCTTATTTCCTAAATAGTAGTTAATATGTATGTGTCTTAAAATTCCTGTATTAAATATCGCACAGTACACACAAATGGCTTTAAGACACGTAATTACTTTTGGTAAGATTTTACAAACTTTATCACAAATTTTTATAAACCATCTTGGATGTTAAAGCTGTTTTAAAAATCAAAAAAAATTATTGATTCTTTAAAAAATAAAGATGTTTACCTTATTTATGTGATTTTGAAGATACTTTTTAGATTTTAATGACACACCGTAAAATCAGGCGTTTAACGAGCACTTTTAACACAAAAAATGAGATCGAAAATTACGGGTGCGCGTTATAAGCCGGGTATAAAAATGATAGCTTCAATAATAATAATAATAAAAAAGATATGATCATAAGAAAAATTAAACTTCTACACAGATCGGAATACTATGTATTTGAAAGAAATGTCATACCCCCAATGAAGTTAGGGGTTTTAATTCTAATAATATACTTTTTTTTTTCAAAATCCTGTGATAATAACTCGAATAAATGATTCAAAAACATACGAGCATTGTTCATGCACTCTTTTGGTGACTTTGTAAAAAAATGGGTGCGCGTTATTCGGAGAATATACCTAAAATTAAAAATGCAGCTTGAAAATATGGGTGTGCGCTATATATACGGCGGAACTTACGGTAAATAAAATTCTCTTAAAAAATTATCTTAGTTATAATAATGTTATAAAATTTAACAAATTTAAAATTCTTATTGAATTAGTATTAAAGGACAATTATATTAATTTTAATATTAAATCTTGTGTAATCCATTTAAGCGTTTCCCGCAAGGTGGATCTAGTAGCAATATAGTTTAGCTAATTTATTTAAATATTTTTGATAATAACTGTAGATCTTTTTAGATATACGAATGATCTTAATGTTAAAAAAAAAAACAATGAATATACTCCTAGTACTGTTTTTTATCCTAAATATTTGAGCCTTATTAGGACAAACAGTAAACCTCTTATTACAGATTGCCACAATGTAACTTTGTACTTTATGAATAGTAATATTTGCAATATTTTTAAAGAGAAGCATTTAATTTTAATAATTATAAGATACATTTTTGAATTCTAATATACATATATCTATTTAAAGAAATACTATTAATTATTTACAATGTAGTAATATTTTAGTTAGTAAAACAATAGGCATAATTTTATTGTTCAAATGTATTAGTATTATTTCGATTATGGCTACTCTTTTAATTTTCTTTTTACTAATTTCTTTTCTAATAAAAATCAATATTATTAACTTGTCATGAAGTTTTTATTTTATATTAGTTTTCATTTCTCATTCCTACATACTTTTTCAAGATGTCCCCCATGGTACTATTTTTTTGGTAAATTTTATTTTAATTTTGTCTTATTGATTAACTATTGGTCTTTTCTTTACAAAAGGTTTTCCCTTATTTTTAAAGTGTCTTGTTTTTTAACTATATTTGTAAAATTATAACATTAATAATTATTTCATTGATAAATATTTTACCAAATTTTTCCTCATGTGCAACACTGTTTTGATTACTCAGGAATTTATTTGCTAATTCACACGTGTTTATGTGTAGAATTTGTTTTCTTAAGAAATTTACTATATTTATTTAGATTTTTGGACTTATGGATTTCGTATGTAGATTAATGTTTTTCTGTTTTTGTTGTTGGAGGCAATCTTATTGTATTTTAAGGATTAGTCATTTGGTACTGTTCATGAACTTACAATATTTTTAGAGACCTACTCATACGCTATTTTCTTTTTCTTTCAGGTCAGTTGCTTAGGAAAACATAGGTTAAGGGTGACTGACCTTAAAAAATCTTAGAATCTAGGTCTAAGAGTTTTGCATGCTTGCATAATAATCTGATTTTGTCCTATAATGAAATTGGTGGCTGATTATTTCCCTCTGTGATAATTGTCTATTTACTGTAGTACTTCTCAAAATTCCACCGTTTGCGACCCAATTTTAAATTATAATTTTCCTCTCCACCCCCTTCCTCCGTAGAATAACAATGAATTGAATTCAATAACAGTGTACTTTGACGCTAAAGCTACAATAAGATTTTAATCACAAATCGTACAAATTACCAAGATAAGTATTGAATTTCGTTCATGACAAGCCCATGGGAGTTAATAATAATTATTAAACTTTTTTAACTTAGTTTTGATAAATGAACTATCGACTACATTGAGCAGTACTGATACACTTGTATGTATATTATATCATTTATATTTTTTATTATTCCAGGTTGTATATATTTTGTTTTACTTCCTTTCGGTAAATTAATAATTTTTTAAAAATAATCTTTCCTTTTCGACTTTTCAATGCATTCCCTCCCCACCCCTCCAAGGGGTGCGCCCCACAGTTTGAGAAAAACTGATTTACTGAATTCTTGAGTCCTAAGGCAATCACTATTCTTATATAATAAAAAAAATTCATGATAAAACCACATACTTTTTTGACCAATATGATTGTTTTTTTTTTGTTTTTAAATAAAAATCTTGTTGTATAATAAAAATTTCAATAAACAAAATAGCTACATCTATCGAACATAATAGGATTTTCGAGATAAAATAAAATGATAACTTATAAAGTTTTACTCAATTTTTAAAACTGAAACTACGGACTATTTTTTAGTAATTATATAATTAACGGCATTAGATCTTATGACACATCTCTATTTGATTCGGCATCATACATATTAATAGATACATCAACAGAAAGAAAAATATTTTGAGTAATTTCAAAACGGCTGATTATTTCACCTGCCGGATTGAAATGTAATAAAAAGCATTTAACGAGAACGTCTCAACAATTACAACGATTCTCCGAAAACTTCGATACAGATGGACTAAGTTCAAAAGTTAATTCTTCGTAAATCATCCAAATCACTCCGAACAAAAGTCATTACGGTATTGCATTTCGAAACCCAGATTATCCAGGGACTTATCTCGATTTGTGTGCCCACACGTGTTTCGAATCTCTAATTACAATCAGAAAGTGATTTAATACGGCGTGACTCTCTGAAACAAAAGAAATCTTTGCAAATAATTACCTGTAATGATGCTTGCAAAATATCGGCTTGGCTTTCTTTGGAATGGAGCCGACGCTTCCTATTAGTCGGTTAGTGACATTAACAGTTTTCTTAACGATTCATCAAAGGCGGGATGATGGCCTCTGGGCAGGTGTTAAAAGCAGGCGGTGGGGATCGATGACGAAGTTTAAAATTTAATGATTAAGGGCGGTGGGAAATGATGGTATCGTCTCTTTTTTTTCCCGTCGTCCCGATTTTTGTGACTCTAGGGCACGTAATGCGTGGTTAGTTTTTTATTTTTTTATTTGTGATAATAGTGAAACGATCCCTTGTGATTATTAATTGATTATCGTTACGCTGTGGTATGCGATCGAAGAGAAATGTAGTGCATGTTTCTGATTTCAGTTCTTGAGAGAGTGGAAATAGGTCATAATAGGGAATGTGTTTTATTTTACAATGAAATCTCGCTACGGGGTTTTTCGTCAACCCCATGTAGAATAAATCTTTATGTATGGAAAGCCATGGTTTTTGATAGGGAAAATATTGTAATTGTGTGCATAATATAAAAGATATACCGTATGATTTGAAGTTTCATTACTATAAAGGCCACCCCACCTAGTTTGTTAGTTATGACACTACCCCTTGCAATCGAGTGGACTCGGGTTCGAATCCCGAATAAGGCATGGATGTATCTTCGGGAAAAGATGTCGGATTTTGTGAAAGATTCCGCTGTTTTCATTAACATGTCCTTTTGATTCTTTGGGGAAATTTGATCGTTTCCAACGAAGTCTAGGTATTTCGTGTATTGTATGATGCAAATTCAGAAGCTTTTAAATAACCCGAAGAAAGTAAACAAGGGAGCATTTAAGGGAGATTTACGTGTCCTGATTCAATGAAAAAGTATTTAAGTTAAATGAAGCAAGAGAGTTACTCTTTTACAGAGAGTCCTTAGTCAAAGGTGCATCAATTGCACTCCAGTGAACCCAACTTAAGCCAGGATCAGATTGATTGTGTTCGTCGGACATTAAAGGTAGAATGACCATTTAATCGGATCTGTGTTTACATTGGAATTGAGCTTAGGCGAGTTAGTTATTATAGTTGTCGGGTTACGTTATTTCGGTATTATATAATTGGTGTTTAGCCCCGTGATTCTCTCACATATCTATTATTACCTAATCTGTTATTGTTTAAGTAAGATCTTAATAAAGTAATATTGAGATTATGGCAGCTTCTGGTTTTTCATTTATTCCTACACCTCTAGCTCACGCTGATAATCTAGAAGGGCACCCAAGAGGGGGGGACCTTACACTTTTGCCTGAAATTAATTCCCGTTTCGAATGGAAAGCAGCGCCCTCCTTTTGTTCTATACTGGGATTATCTTTTGAAGAAAAGTCTATATTCTTCTGTGTTTGTATTGTATGTTTCTTTTCATCTATCTCTCGTCTTTCGTATGAACCCCAGTATGAAACACAACAACAAGATTACTATAAGGAGAATTTATGTTTACTGATCTAATGCATGTAAAGTATATAAATTAGAATATGCAATATATTTGAGAGAGAAGCTCATTATGTTAACATAGGATCATTTGTTTTTGATAATTCACATATATTGTGGAAGATTACTTCATAATAAAACATATAATAGAAGATAATTTTGAATTTTTACTATGGGCTTGCTATATTCTTGTCTGCGCAACTTCTTAAAATGTGCAAAGCGGCCCCTGGGGGGCTTGTTAACCCTACGTGGGGGGCAAGCATATCGAAAATAAAAGGATTTAAAATAATTATCTAAAATTTTACTGAAGGGAAGCAAAACAAAATACATCTATTACAAGTATAGTAAAGGAAATACTCATCCACACTGATATAATATAATACTTATAAATGTATAAGTATTGCATAAGGTGTTTGACTAGTAATTTATCAATAGTCAACTAAAAACAAGTTCAGTAATTACTAGTGACTCCCTTGGGCTGGTCATATACAAAATCATAAACAAAACTTATATATATTATATTCGATTATTTGTACGATTTATAACTGAATTCGTATTATATAGTCGTTTTACAGTCAAAGTAGATTATTATTGCATTCAATATACTATTATTGTAAAAGGGGGGCTCGATGAAAATTATGACTCAAAATTGGGTCGGAAACATTGAAATTTGAGAAGCACTAGATTAGCGCATGCCCCAGCTCTTGTAGCAATACGCATGTCCACAGGTTGAGTGTGTGTGATTTTAGAGTATAAGTAGGAGTTTTAAGTGTTGCAGAGTGAGATAAAGGCACTACAGTGAAACAAACTTTTAATCTTTGACAGTAGCGAAAAAAATTCAGTGTGTATTCTTGAGCTATATATATCGACTAGTGAGTACAGATAATTAGAAAATCCAATTGTACAATTTTTGATTCTAATTAATATAAATTTCCTTTATTTCATATTTTCTGTAAAACGATAGCTCATTGACAGTAAAAAGTTTCCTCCTTTATTTCATAATTTATTTATGATAATTAATAGAAATTTCCATATTGAACTTTTTAACACGTACAATGTACTTTAAAATGAAACAAAATTGTTTGGACTTGAGATTTTATATAATATTTTATAACTAGTTTTAACTGCCTTTATTTTGCTTTGTTCTTTAGACTCCTACATACTCGTCTCATTTTAAATTAATCAGAGATAGGCTAAATTCCCATAAAAACATGTTAGGAATAGAAAAATATAATTTAATTATATTTTAACTACTTCTTAACATTTTGTAACACACTATACACTCTTTTTAACCCATTGTTGCAATTTAACTGCTGAATTCTTCGGACACAGATAGTTATTTTGATTATATACATTTTATTTTTGTAGGAAAATGCAAAAATATGAACAAAAAATAATTCTGTAAAGACCAACAAAATATCTCCCTGCTAAATAATTAAGATGTTGATTTATATGCGAAGAAAGTAAAGATCATTTTAATGCAAGTACATCATTATTAATTTACGTTCGCATTAAGCACTTAATTTAAAACCAAAATTAGCTTAAAACAAATGGGTGTGACTTAAATGTTCATGTTTTGATTAATAATGTCACCCCAATGGTGTTATTTATCATGTGACATCCCCTTGTTTTGACACACGCACCTATGAACATTCACGCATTTAATTTAAGTTGGATCAACTTTAATCTAAATTGTATCTCTTTCCAGTTGGATTCAAATGAATGTGGAATCTGATGCATGGGCGGCTAATCATTACTAAGTAGTTTCATTAAAAATAAACACACTAGGATTAAAAGGCATGCCGATTCTATTATAAATTTCCATAAAATGTTCATTAAACACATACACTTTTATCTTTATTTAAAACAAAAATAATAGAAACGTTGCATTCTCGTCCTTAAGATAAATTTTACGAACATAAATTTAACCAATATAAATCAGATACAGATTAAGAATTATTGCTTGAATTATATGTACATATGGCCTATTATTATTCTACAATTTGACCTGTTTTATCTTGCTATACAGTAGAACTTGTTTTTGTGCTGTCCTTTTTTATACGATTTGTTTTGTGTGATTTTTTTTCTTTTTTTTTTTTTTTTTTTGCGATCCTTTTTTTATGCACTGAATGAATTCAATGGTTTTGGTCCACTGTAATCTTTTCTATCAATGTACGTACATACACTTCAAGACGCTCTGTTAATTGGTTATAAACAGTCTCTCGACAATGCACGTTCCATTGTTTTCTCGCAACGCACTAGCAGCACGCACTTGATTGAAAAGACGAAACTTTTTAAAATGAAACTAACATTATTCATAATTTGATAGATTATGAACACGGACATGAAGAACGGATTTTTGAGAGCAGATACAATATATGCTGGAATTCAGCTTTTTAACGAATCAGAAAAGCACTTCGATCACACATACATGCATATCTGGATATCGTGACATTACCAAGTAATTGAACAACCGGCCGTCGTCACAAAAACTTATCACTTACTTTATGGTGACAAAAATAAAATCAATTTAAGTTGTATCTTCAAATGACGGAAGCGATTGAAATAATTCATCACAGGAAGATGTGCACTTTAGATTACGATACAATAAATTATGCATGGGCATTTTTTGAAAATTTCTTCATGTATACCAGTGATTCCCAAAGTGGTCTATATAGACCCCTCTGGGTCTATGACGAATTACAAAGTGTCCACGTGAGCGAAAAAATAATTTGGGGGTCCATGAGATGCCAATGGGGGTCGATGGTGGTGGCTCTCATTAAACCAAATCATGATTTTAATTTTAAAAGAAAATTTAATCAAGTGGAAACCAGATTTTACCTATTTAATAGATTTATTTACTAATTTTAAGGAGGTTAATTTGCAGTTACAAGGTGACAGCATAAATTTATTAAAACAAGGACCATATCTCCAATTTTAGCTTTAAAAAGAAATATCTGTTATTTATCACGAGTTTTGGAATTTCGTGAGAAAATTTTTAATTTCTTTTCTTAGTGAGAAGGAGTTTCATCGTGGTTGCCAATCACCAAAACAAAAAATAAATAAATAAGGAGGGAAATAAGGTCTGGACAATACTAACCGAGGAGATTTAGGGTTAAACCTAACATGATTGATTTCAAATGTTTAAAAATTGTTTTACTGAAGCACAAGATTTATTCCTCTCATTATAAACATTTGTTTGTTGCTCAGTTATTTTATGTATTAAACAAATTTTAACTTAATAATATGGTTTTCTTAAGTTTTAAACACCATACTTCACTTTAGTTAGAATTTTAAATCGTTTAAAGTAAGTAGTTCTATACCAGCTGTAAAAAAGACATTTCAATTGGTAAATTTGCAAAAAATTCAATATTAGGTAGGCACGGTCTAACCCAAACCGAAAAGCTTGGCAAAGGGTCTATGAGACAGAAAAGTTTGGGAAAATCTGATGTATACAATGAGAAATTAAATGTTTTTAAAATGTTTCCATGTGGAATTTAATTATTTATTTTGTTTGGAAGTACTTTCTCATATATTTCTTAAATAATTGACATATTTTTTAAGTGCAACTTTTTATAAACAATCCCTCTCTACCGCATAAAAAGTTTTTTTGTAAGCTGTCGACAAAATTGCTTGTTATATGTAAGTATTTATGAAATTTTTGAGCTATTTTTCGCGTGATTTTTTTTATGCGGTCCCTATCTACCGCACAAAAACAAGTCTTACTGTATACTTACACTAGTTAGCATTAAGTTGAAATTATGACTCACACACGATTTGGTACACCTTATTTTTCCCAAGTAACGCGTACGTATACTTTCAAACTTCATTTTTTATGTTTTATTTGCCATATATAATGCGAACCGTTTCTTTTACGACCTTAGTTTTTGTAGTCTAGAAATAGTATATAATATTGGATAATCAAAAAAAGTATGGAATAAAACCAAGCCTGACATAATTAAAAAATCATTTAAAAAATAAAAAAAATCTAGTATATGTATCTAACAATATAATTGGAATGGGCGATGATTATTTACTAATGGATCAAATTAAAAGTGTTATTGAAAAAAAATGAAGTAGAATTCAATGATGTACATGAAATATAACGAAAGACAAATAAGACGATTTTCTTTTTTTATTCAATGAGGAAAAGTTCATTAAGTACATTAGTTCTTTTAAATAAACAGTATTATATACATATAGAAATCTAATTTTTTTTATGTTCATCTTTTAGTTACTTTTAAAGTTCTCATTTTTATTTCCGGGGTATAAAGTGCACCAGTAAATATCTTACTTTTTGTGTTAAAAGTGCGAGTTATACACCCAACTATATGAGTGCTTTTGTGTGTGTACAATCATGAATAATTACCGTATAATCTGGATAATATCATATAATATATGTATATATGCAATATAACGGGATAAATTATCGATAAAAGGAATTCATGCACATCACAGTAAACACATAATACTGACGTATAATGGAATTTTGAAATATATTTTGAAGTTATTAAAAAAAAGTCTAAACTTCCTTACTAAAAAATTTTAATTTAAAACGTGTATGTTATTTATAACATCTACGAGCTTTAAAGCATATAGGGAAAGCTAAATAAACGAAATTTAAATAACTTTCCGCTAAATAAGTAAGGTATAATGATTTTGTTCTTATACCATGGCCTCAAATCGAAATATTTATTATGAAGAAATATTATCCAAAAAGTTTTGATAGAGTAAATGGAGTAGAGTATTAAAATCCACAATAATCTGCACATTAAAGTAGGATAAATGAAATGAAATGTTTACGGAACACAATGCGGTGAACTGCAGCTAAACAACTAATTTGTGTGGTACCTTCCTTATGCATTCCGACAGAAACATGTTTGGACGAAGACTAAATGCATTCCCAGGCGTGCATAAATTATGAGCGTCAGGTCAAGATTCAACGGTATCTAAGTCAGAATGAGCTTGATTCATGAAGTCACATGATAAAAACAAACACGTGTTTTCCATTGAATTCAAAACAAACATTAAACTAATTGTACTTGTTCTATTTGTAAAACTCAGATAAAATTTCGAATTTCACATTTGGGTAAAGATGTTTAAATGTTAGGTAAAAATAATTTCTTCAAAAATATTTTTTTAAATTTAAGAAAAAAAATCATTTTTTATATTTATACTTTTAAATAAAATGCATTTTGTATACATACGTACTTTTTAAGTGAAAGTTTCTGCAAGAGCAAAACTTGGCAACACCGGAGCGCGTGAACTGATTAGTTGGAAACACAAGATAGTTTTTATCATGTGACTATGACGTCACATGAGTTTTTGAATTGATTGGCTAGAATCACGTGGCTTTCACTATCATGTGACTATGACGTCACAGGAATTAACCTCATTCTAGTAACATCAGACAAGTTTTAGCAGACCGCTCGTGTTGTGTTATTTCCATTCACGACCACTTTTTCCATAAACCAATAGCTGACGTATCATTTCAACTAAAGCCAATCGAGCAAGAATTTTGCGGAAAGGCGTGGCCAAGTCCAGGTGATAAGAGAGTGAGGACTAAGAGGTTGTCCAGAACTGAGCCGAGTTTATACTGTCAATATTATTACAACTATACATGAATGTTGTACTCATGAGTGCTATACTAGAATTTAGAACTTAACATCAAGTTGCTTTGCTGAATGTACTTGTACGTCGAATTAACATCGATAGTTTTTTTCTTCTTGAAATGTGACTTTTATTTAAATTTTAATGTTAAATAAATCGTTGCGCATTGCTGAACAAAATATCCATTTATTAACGTAACTTTCCCAACCAAAGCAAGAACATAATATTATGTATTTTCTTGAATGTTTTTACCTATGTGCAAGATTGTAAACAGACCTATGATTCTAGAATAATTTTTTTCTTCAAGAATCAAAATAATAATAATAATAATTAATTTAAAATACCCAACACTAAATTTAGTTGAAATTTATTTGTAATGTTTTATGCTGATTATTCATTGGAATTATATTTTTATAATTCAGAAAATGAGAATCACTAAGAAAAATAATGGGGATAGTAAAATATAAACTGAACAAAATTTAAATTTGAAAAATGGAAGATAGCTTAAACATTTTAAAATTAATTTATTGTCCTTTAAGTTAGAAAACACATTAATAGCATTTATAGCTCTGAAAATGGATAATAAATAAAAATAAAAAAATAAAAATAAATAAAAAAACTTAACATGGTCCCAGTAAAGAATTCTATAAAACTGGAAAATATTTTACAATGTATGCTAAATTTATCAAACATTTCTTATCACGCAATTAATATTGATTAATTTATCTGTAATTAATCACAACTGTCATGTATAGAGTATTGATTAATCAATAATTATTTTTTAAATTCTGAAGCATAACAAAAAAGTATAATAAACATTTATTTAAGGAAATATTTCAGATAAAAATGATTTCATTATTCTTACTTTTTAATTATTTAATTTTTAATTATGTGCATAGCTCTAAAATTTGAAAAATGATTTTTTTTCTTTGCATATATTAACTGTTAATTTTTCTACTACTATCATTAATATTCAGGCGTTTCTTCTTGAAATGTTAATTTCGTAGAAATGAAATAAAATGCAAAATTTAACAATAGATTGTGAGAATTGTATATAAAATGTTATATAAGTATTAAAAGATTATTTATCTCTTTTCAGAGGAGATTATTATAATAAGAAATTACACATAATATACGCAGTATAAAATTATTTCAACATTAACTGGAATCTAAATTAATTAACTTTAGTTAGCTTTTCATTATTAGTAATTAATATCCTCTTTTATTAAGATAATTAAATTTTTCAATTGAATTTTCAACAATATTTGCTTAAAATGCAGTAATAAAAATATCTACACAAGGAGTAAAAGTCTGCATTTTAAAATTTATTTAATTAACGAAACTATTATCCGGGTTTATCTAAATATTTATTCTTATGTGCTGATTTTCTAAAAAAAATTTGGGGCTTAAAATTGGCACATAACTTAAGCTTCGTAATTAATTAAATTTTAGAATTCTTTTAATATTAGAATACAATTTTCCCACAATTAAATCTTCTAACATAAAAATATATCCTAAAGAAAAATAATATATTTAATTTTAGTAATGTAAGATACAGTACATTTAAAACATTAACATAATTTTTAAAACTAATTATCAGTCCTATTTTTAATATTGCACTAGTTCTTTAAATATAATAATTTAATATATATGCCATATTTTTATTGGATTCTAAGCCACGCTTTTTTCCAATGTTAATGCTATTGAAAATCGGGTGCGGCTTAGAATCGATAGGAAGGGGGATAATTCGTTGGATGGGAAATTGAACACGATACTGACGGGGTTAGAGCAGCAACAGAACCATGAATAAATTTAAAAGTTTTAAAACTGGTAAAATAAATTAATTATTGCTTTTTATTAGTTCTCAATTTAACTTTTAAAATTTCATAAACAATGGACATCGATAAACCTTTTTATGCTATTCTTTACTTTTTCACTTGTAGAGAATTTGGGGTCCGTTTTAGAATTGGTGGTGGCTTAAATCAAATAACATATACAGTCTAACTTCCATTTACGAAGTTGCTAAATCCCGAAAAAAGTTCTTTATATGGAAAATTCGTTATATAGTGGTTAACCTTTTAATATACTTTATAAACCGCATAAAACAAATTTTAAATCCATAAATAGTATGTATTAAAAAAGTAATTATTTACACCTTTTTGTAAATTAATATTTATATATTTTATATATCTTACTCATCTAAAAGAAAAACTGCAAGGAAAACAACAAAAAGAATATCTAGGAATATACTGCATTTTTAAAATTAAGAAAATAATTTTGAATTAAAATTAATGAATTTTAAGGATATTTTCTGATTTAAAGCATACGAGTAATTTTAAACATACATTATTTTATAGCTAGAGATTCTAACATACATTACCAAATGCGTCCTTAAATTTAATTACTCATACAATTTATTATTATTATTTTTTTATTGAAAAATGCTTTGCTTCATAATACGCCTGACAGCTTTTTTTTTGCAATGCATTCCAAACTTCCTTTATGACCACCATAAAATATGTCAAAAGAAGAATAACTTGAAATGTCAAAAAACTTAAAACAGGGAGAAAAAGAATTGAATCACAAGAAAAAAGTTCGTTATATTGAAAAAGCACTTCGCTATTTTACGAAGAAAATTGTGAAATGTCTTGGTTCAAGGAAGAAGTTCGCTATATAGAAAAATTCGTAATATAGGGGTTCGTTATATGGAGGTTCGACTGTATATATAAAAGAGTAAAAGCAACCATAATTTTATTCTTAAAAGTAATTATACTTATCAGATTCTACAATAATATTCAAAATAAAAATATTATTTTTCAAAATCAGAGCAATTATAATAAAATGCATTCCTTTTTCCATAAATAACATTCATTATCTTCTAAATGACCATCACAAAACAGGTCTTACATCATGCATACAGACACCGCTCTAAGAAATTAACGCTTTCCTAAGGCGATGAAAAGTTGTACAAGAAAGCGAAATAATTGCGTAGGCGTTATTTACAAGCTCTATGACGGTCCTTTGGACAAGAAAGCTAATAATGCAGACTATAATAAAGCCATTTTGTTCGGGGTGACGTACATTATTAGACACTTTTACACGGCAGCAGTGCATGGAAAGTGCAGTTTTGTTGTTTGAGGCTTTGTTAACACCCTGTGATATGGTCATTTAGATGGAAGGAAAGACGCAAATATGAGCCTCATGTGGGGATTACACAACCATCAATTATGTTTCTTAGACCCAGGGGCTTAGATTGCGTGTTACAACAGTGGAGGTTGTCTTTAATTTACGAACGCTTTTGATGACGCAGAGGTATTTCGATTTTCACTCAAGCTGCGTTCAGGGTATTGTAACGAGAATCCTATTGTTTTCCTTCTTTCTTTTCATTGTTAAATTAAGAATTAATGAAGATAAGATGCAATTTTGAGCATGTATTGCTGATATACTTTATTGTCTTTGGTTTTTAAACACAATGTATCCGTTGAAAGTTTTACAAATAAAACTATTGGAAACAATGTCTTGGCATTGAGTCCGGAGACAAATAATATGTTAACTAATATCATGTTTTATTTAAGTTAAATAATGAATTTAATTTAAAATTTTGCAACATTAATTTAAATCCAAATTGATATTTCTTCTACACATGATTATTAATGCAATTTGGTTTATGTATCAACAAAAAAAAAATGTATTCGAACGTAAATTTAGTTTAATTTTACAGAGTTTTAAAGATAATAAGGCTGTGAACATGTAATTATGATTATTAGTATAAAAACGTTTTCTAATTAAACTAATTTTTCTTCTAAAAACATTTTCTAATTATTATGTAGCCATATTTTTGTTACAAAAATCCTAGCTACAATAAATTTAAATGTTGGTAATAAATTTATAAAATCTTGGAACTTTTCAAAATTCAGATTTAAATTAGCATTCATTTATTTAACAAATGATTTAAACAACAATTTAAAAGTTTGGGAATACTATTAATATATTAAGTGTTAAAATGTAGTTTGTTTTCTTTAAATAGTCGAGCCAAACATACTAACTACATTTTAAATCAATATATATATATATATATATATATATATATATATATATATAATATATATATATATAATAATATATATATATAAATATATATATATATATATATATATATATATATATATATATATATATATATATTATATATGTGTGTGTGTGCGATTTGGAATTAGTCTTTCTTATTTATTTTCAGGTGATGTGCACTTTTTTATTTCCTTTTGTTACATGTTCTCTCCTCTCTCTCATAGAAATTCACTTCGTTAATTTATTCACGTTTCTAATATATTTATGTTAGTCAGAAACTAAGGATTGCTCCTTATGCGAAGTTATTTAATATTTTAAAGTACTAATTCATAATACTCCATAACGAAACTCATAAATTGAATTTTCGGAGGAAAATAATTATATGTTATACATATATTTTGTGAAGTTGTTACAAAAGCAGAAATTACCATAAAAAAAAATGGGCAAAATCCTTCACATAAATCGAAAACCTACAATAATTACATAGTAAATTTTTGTACACGCAACATATATTTATTGAAAATACTAATTTTACTTCACTAATTTTTCACAGATCTCTTTGAACAACCATGTGGGAAGTTTCTAAGCCACTGCTTCTCAAACCTTCAACAATCGCGACCCAATTTTTAATCATAATTTTCATCGTGTCCCATCCAGGCAATAACAATGTATTGAATGCAATAATAATATACTTTGACACTAGAGCTACAATACAACCTTAATCATAAACTACTAATTATCAATAAAACTATTAAATTTTTATATGTTCTTTTGTAAGTATAATAGAGATATTTTAAGAAACTTACTTTTAAGTAATAGAATCAGCGCTATATGATAGTATAATAGTTTAAAGGATAAATATATTACGTTGTTAGTATTGATAAATTAATTATGAAATATATATACATTGTGCACTACTGTGTGTGATACATTTATAAGTATTATATATTAAATCAGCGTAGAGATGTGTATTTTTATTATTATTATTATTATTATTATATCAGAAAGTATATTTTGTTTTGCTTATTTTAAATAAATAATTTTTTAAGTAATCTTTTATTTTTGATTTTTCAATAAGCTCACTCCCCCTTGTAGGATTACAACGCCCTCTAAAGGGCGCACCCCACAGTTTGAGAAACGCTGTTCTAAACCTCTTACCATCAAACAAGTGAATTTCATTTTATTGAATGGATCCCCAGTTTTCATACATTTATTGGCATATCATTTGTTATATAAAACATAAATCATCGTTGAATCATTTATTTTATGTACTATTCAAGAAACGCAGGTACACAATCAAACGTATAAGCGCATTAAATACGATTCAGATTTAAAGTGTTTCAAACGGAAAATCGATGGATAATATAGTAGTTCATCGATATTACAGTTTATATGGCATGCACCTAATATCAAAAATGCAAACATCATTAATCTTACTAACGCTTGAACAACATATACCTTATATCACAAAAATGTATAACCATTAATCTTACTAATATTAAAAAATGGATATCAGTTTAGTGGCTTTAGTAGCTAAACAAATTTAACTTACGCAATATATTCTTTGAGGGAAAAAAGTATGGGAGTTTAGATCGTATACACCTGGGCTTTCCCATGGATAGTTAAAATTATTTTGACACATTAGTAATTTATCATTATAATCTGACGTGTTAAATTTTACAACAAAAATTTGTTATAAATTCCCTTTTTTTTACAAAAAAATGAAGAATGTTTTATTATTAATCGGTTTATTTTTATTTTATACTCAGATTCACACTATCTTTAGAAAATACGTATTTTTCTTTGTGTGTTCACATGCTTTTTTATGGGGACATAAATTAAGTGTTAAATATATTCGAGCAACATTTTAAAAATAACATTAAAGCTTAGTATATTATTTAACTCTTAATAACTTATTAAAAGTTGAAAGAGGATATACCATTTATTTAAAAATAATGATAAATTTAAAAAGAGTGCTATTCTTATCTAAATTGCGCGTGTGTGTGATTTAAGTTAAAATCTCTTCTTAGTTAGTAAAATGAATAATGGTACTTAATACTGTTTATAGTACCTCTCAAGAAATTCAACCAACTACAAAAATACTTGTAATTGGGAGCCTTAGAATACCTAAATAACCCATATGGATTATAAAATTTCAATTTTTTTAAAAATTAACATTACATGTAGAAGCTGTGCGCATTACTTAACTTACAGGGATATATTTATATTAAGAAGAGAAAAAATTACTTCAGAAAAATACACGCTTATCTGCAATATTCGTTTTCAATGTAAATTTTTTTAAGCTTCCATTTGAATCCCTTTAGAGTATTTCTTTACACATAAAAACATGCTTACAAAATAAAATTGGGTAAAATTATCTCATTTCATTACCTAAATCACTTAAAAACTATATTTTGAAAGTGAGAAGAGATAAGCACTAAAATGACATCACTCAGTAAAACATAAAAATATATTTCTCGATTATTCATTTATAGAATTTAAATGGCTTATATCAGGAACTCTCTTTGTGACTTGTTAGTTGGATTTTCAAACATTTAAACGTATTGCTAATATTGCTTTTTGAAGAGTCCCTGCTGTAATATCATTATTTATATTATAATAGATGCAAGTATTCAAATAATTATAAATGCAATATTAGTTACATTATATCATTTGCTTGCATAATTAAAAATATTATTACATGTTATGTAATTTCATATTATTTTTTTAAACAGTTTAACTTTATATTACTGGAGATATTTCCCACTTAATTATACACTACGTGCAGTGGGCACAAAAGGTGGGGTCCCCAAGTCCTGACCCCCAATAGCCTTTGATTTTTTAGATTGATTATAAACCTATATATATAGGACGTAAAATTTAATTAAATACTTGTTATTAATAATTAATTTTATTAATTAATGCTAAATATTTATTCAATAATTAATTTTTTACTGTTTTTTGTTCCCAAAAATCGACAAAATCAAAAGAATATGTTGAGCGGAGTATTGGAGCATCATACGAGAATGGTGAATTTTCGACCCTGGCCCCTCCTTGAAAAATCCTTGTATGCGCCACTGACTATGTGACAATGAAAATGTATCACAAACAGAGGGACAGAAAACTGTAAATTTCCGAGTAACTGTATCTCACCGTATAATGCAAATAATACCCAGCTCGATCTCCTGGACGATTAATAGAATATAAAGGAAGGAGCCTGCAGAATGGTCAATATCTTTGCCTCTATTTAAGTGAAGAAAATCATTATTGAAATATTTTCTTGTCTCAGAAGACACATGTTATTGAAGAAAGTATCAGTCCGCCACCAACGGTAGTATTTCTAGTTTGGTGGTTTAACAGACAATATTTTAGTGATATGGTGAAGTCACTGAGAATGACTCCGCCATCATCTCATTAAGTTAACTAGAAATGATCAATACATGTTTTGTGACATGCCTATCCGCGTTCTTTCAATTACTAATCCTCTTGGGGAATATTGGGTCTTTAAAAATTATTATATTATAAATCTTCCATCGAAGAAGATGTGAGTATGTAAAATGAGACTTGTATATCAAGATTAAATTTTCAAGTTTGAAGGAGAGAGAGATTAGACTGCTAACGCATAGCAGTGATTGATTCAACGAAGTGAGGCGTGAATACTTTGTAGCTAGCTGACTGGTGTAATGTTAAAGATTGACGATTTGTCAATGAGTAATTAAATTGTATTAGGTTTGCTTGGACTATATATATTGCCTGGACGTAAGTGATTCGATTTATTAAGACTTCTAGTATCTCGTCTACCTCGATATTGCTTTCCATATTTGGTATTTGGGTGCATCTCTTAACTTGGTTAAAAGAATTTGTGGTGTTGTTCATTACTGTGAATAAATAGTACTTATTTTGAATATGGCTAATCTTCCTTCCGATTTTCCCTCACTAATGGACGTCGTGGAGCGACCATTACAGTATAAACTCTATTTTTTAAAACTAATTACAAACACCAATAAATATTCTTCAAAATTTTCAAATAAAATTTAATGCTAATAAAAATTTCATTAGTAACTAATAACTATTTACATAAAACTCTTTTTAAACGCGATTTTACAAATTATACATTGTATCAATGGAATGAAAATTTCAACTTACAGTTCAGATCCAGTGACACCGAGCTCTTGATCGGGGCGGATACGTTGTTGTTGGACGCTTGACACGTGATTTCAGTCATTAGGTCCCTTCTAGTCAAGGTCTCCAATTGAAGCTCGTTCCGGACAAGAGTGGATGAAGTGACCACCTCAAATGTATCATCGATGAGTGCTGGTCCTCTCCACCATGTCAGGGTTGGAGGTGGTTTGCCTAGAATATTAACAGGCAGATAGCCATTGAATTATGCTTAATATAATCGATGATAAATATGTTTTGTAAATCTATTCTTCAAATTGTTTCAGAAGTTTTAATGATGTGTGTATACGAATAACACGTGAATCTTCTATATGAAATGTGATGAATATTTACACTTACTTAAGAACAGATTACACCATTAGCTTAAGATTATATTTATTCTATTGATTTGAATAAGAAATAACAATCACATAAGTGTTGCAGTAAAATTTAATTTACTTCCCTCACTTAATAAGCTCAAAAAATGAAATTCATCGCTTAAACTAAAATTATCCTTAATTTATCAATGTATAATATTGTAGCGTCGTCTCATTAGATGAACACTTCAAAGACAATACTAATCAAGCTTGATGTTCGGGGTGAGCAGAATGCCAAGATGGAACAATGTATTCTTCAAAAAGAGACCGTTTATCCTTCCCTCATGCCTGGGGCAAAACAGATGTTGAGCCGTTTCTTTGTTGATACCACACCTTTTCCTTCTCTGACACCCATATGGACTTTCTGCCAGAATGATTTATAAAAAGGACACTTCTGTTGAAAAAGTTTCTATTATTTCGTTACTTCACACACTTGAGCCACGAATTACTTGAATGAAAGAATGTCGACCCGTTGTGATGAAGACATACTCTAGAGGGTATCCTCGTTGTCAAAATGACAGGTCAATTAATAGACTCACCATATGGTGTACGGCTGCGGGGCTGCCGCATCCCAGGGACCAAGAGAAAGAACTGCGATGACCTTTTAAAGATGGAGTGACGGAGACAGCGGATCAGCCTCTCGAGGGATTTGATCAAGGGAGGGGCCCGCAAAAGGGGTTGCGGAGACAGCCGCACCCAGGAGACGATTCTTTGAAGATTTAAGAACACTGCTCCAGTTTTTAACTTTTCTCTACCAAAAGGCTGTGAGGATTTGAACAATTAATAATGAATTTCATTTTTAAAAATTATTTTATAAATAAAATGCCTTTTGGCGTATTAGCTGCATAATCCCTCTTTCAACCAAGTAATGACGTAATTTTCAAGGCTCCCTACGTCACAATATCTAAGACATGAAACTATACTAATCTAAGAAATGTTGAGTACATGTGTTTCATTTATTTTTATTAAATACTACAAATGACAAATGTGCAACAAGGACATAAAATAGTAAAAAATAACGTTCTTTCGAACAAAATAAAGTGTTTTGGTTCAAATTAGTATTAGCTGTTGCGATATATGAAGTACATGCATGTAGAACCTTATGACTCTGAATCAAGATCAGATTTCGAAGATGATACTTAAAATATTGCTTTCACCAATAAAATCACCGTTTAACAAATTCTATATAAGGCTTATTATATTGCAAAAATCAAGAAAAGGAGATAGACCCCCAGATAAATATGTTTTTTTCTATAAAAAAAGGCACTTTTGTGTACCTCCATTAACTTTAGTAATCAATGTTTAGTAATTGTTTATCTGTAGTCTGTTTATTTGATAAGAAATTATTCATTAACATTTGATGTAAAAATTTTGTCAAATCTTAATATCTTTTCAATCATGGAAGCACATTCTTTTTTTAATATTCTGTAAAAAAAGAAACAATTTACTTTTTTGCGGAAATAATAAAAATGAATTTTCTGAACTTACCTCCTTGACTCTCACATATCAAATATAGCGAATCTCCTTCGTTATATGTTCGTATGACACCTTGAACATTTTTACCCAGATTATCCTTGATTTCTGGTTTTCCAGGGGGAACTGTAAGAAAAAACAGTGATTTCAGATATTTCTCAGTATGTAATACATATTTAAATTCAAAAAGTGGTAATTAATAATTATTTTAAATTCACGTGTCTTAATTACAGCTTATAATAATACGTTACAAATTAGAAAATATTTCATGAAATGTTACTGCTAAAATCACTTGATGAAACAAACTTCCGGTTATTTTATGAGTATTCTTTTTATTGTTATATGTGAGTAATGTTTTTATACGATATTTCATTATTAATATTTTATCTTGTTCTCACTTATTTCATCTTACATTAAAAATTTTATATCTACGCCTTTTTTCTTTAAATACGAGATTTTCTTAAAACTGGAGTAAAATAAAATGGAATTAATAAACAGAAATAAATGTCCATGTATAGTAAAACCCTGGATTATTTAGGATGGTAAAATTATGTGTTCGTTTCGATAGTTTTCAATAAGAAATTATTAAAGAACAAAAATTAGAAAAATTTTACGACTTTTGGAAAATTCTATTCTTCACGTATAACATTCTAGAAGGATTAATTTTGTCAATAGAATTAATTCATCCGATTTTGCATTGATATATTTGTTTTGTACTGCAAAAATTAAGTTATATCTCTAAACGCGTATTTTAATCAAAAAACAATGTTTTAATCTAGATAAAATATATGAAATTTAAACAGTTTGATTTTATTACAGATCAGGAAAGGAGGACAAAAAAAAAGCACACTTCAATTATCATGCATATGAACTACAATAAGTTTTCTACTTTATCATAATTTAAAGGCTTTCTTCCCCCTTTCTCATTACAATCAGTGAACAATAACAGGCTAAACTGGCTTGCATTTGAAATGCTATCATTGATAAATCAAAATAAGTATTCCGAATGAAAGGGGAAAAATAATTTTTCATACATTTCGGTATAACAAGTAAAATAAAAATGAAATAGTTTTACTGAAAAAAAATACTATTAAATTTTTATATTGTTTCCCTTATTGCAGATTTCATTAGACGGTTTTTTCAAGTTACTTTTTATTGTTTTTATTAGAACTAATGCTAAAATGTTCTTTTTCTAGTAAATTGATATCTCTTTGATTAATCAACAATAAATCTTATTGGAACTTATCTGTATGTGTGTGTGTGGTTTGTTGTTGTATTTGAAGAAATAAATATTTATAAAAACATTGTATGATACAGTAAAAATTTAATTAAAACTGGCAAAAGCTACATGATTAAAATACATACTTCTAAAAACATTCCAATTGTTCCTCATAAGCGAACAATATTTAAAAATTTTACATTTAAATGTACTCGCTTATTTTCTGCAAAATAAAAAATATACATATACGCGTGTTAGTGTAATAAATACTAATTTCTATACTTGAAAACTGATGAATTTACTTTCAAATGCATTGTTAAAACTTGAGATTCGAAATCGAAGGAGAAAAAGGGAAAAGATATAAAAATAAAATACTTCAATGTATGTGTTTTAAAAAGAAAATAGATTAATATTTATAAACTTGCCGAATTTTTAAACGGAAACATGTAATAGTTTTAATTTAAAGTCTGAGCTTTACTATTGAGTTATAAACAATGATATTAATTACAATTCTGGTGTCGTTAAAATTGTAGATTTTTATACATATTACCGTAAAATCTAGCGTATAATGCGCACCTATATTTTCAAGCTGCATTTTTTTATATTTTTATTCATATTCGCAGTATAACGCACATCCCTTTTCTTGTGATGAAACCTAAAATATACACATGCAATGCTCTTCTGTTTTGTAGTCCTTTATTCGATGCATTATCCCAAGCTTTAAAAAGTAGTATACTTCAGGAAGTCCTATCCTTTAAATTCAAAAGGTATCTCAGTTCTTTTAAGCAAACCGTATTTCGATACGTGTATAAGTCTAAATTTTTTTATGTTCTCTTTTTCTTTAAGCTACCATTTTTATACCCAGCGTATAACATAAACCCTCAAATTTCGATCCTATTTTTTATGTCAAAAATGCGCGTTACACGCCAGATTTTACGGTAGTTGTTTATAACTCTTGTTTGTTATTACTTTTAAATATTGAAATTGTTTTTCTACATAAAAGTACAAATGAAATATAATTTTAAAATATTAAAGAGAACAATTGCATTATTCGATTGCTCTCTATTCATTTCAACAGTGAGACACGAAAATAATTTCTTTGGGAATGAAAATGAAACGAATGTATTTTTCAATTGTTAGTAAAAACATTATATAAATAAATATATATGTAACAAATTAACCCCATGTCAAAGAAAGAATATTTAAAATATTGAAATTAGTTCCTAAGTATCATAAGCATCCTAACTGGGTTGTGTTTTTATTAACTGTAATCTATATAAATTCTCTACTAATACTTCCCTAAAAATTAATATTATTTAATACCATAATCTGCTTTTTAACAATTTGTAAGAATAAAAACAAAAATAAGCCTTAACCACGACGTATCATCCTAATGTAAATTGACGTAATATGATTTTAAAATAATATAAAGTAGTCACGAATAAAATTTTCTTATACTCCCAAAATAAATAGTACAAATTCTCTTTGTACAATATTTAAATATTAAAAGGACTGGATGTGATTATTGACATGTTTTATTTAACATCAACATCGAACATAAATCATGCATGGCTTGTCAACTCTCAATCACACAACTCTCCAAATTTAACCCCAGAACTCTTCCGGAAGAGCACACATACTATTATACTTTAAAAACATTTTTCTTCGAAAAGTTCACGAAAACCAAACAACTCTCCCACCCCCATGCAAAGTTAAAATTTATTCAGAAAATCATGCTTCCAACTAACCAGAAAATATATAGAGAGATATATCCACGCGTCTAAATGTGCCGGTACTTTATTATTTCGCCAAATTTATGCTCCGGCTTTCCCTTCGCTAAAATTATGAAAAATCATCCGTCTTTCTACCTGAAGCAACGTCGGTAACAACTGCTCTGTTTTGTCCTGAAAGTTTACTCCGTACATAAACTTGTTAAATAACTCCGCCAGGCCAACATTGATCAATATTCTGTAACATTACACCACAGTATTTGAGCCGTGAAAGCTTAGAAATAAATACCCGGACAAAAACGGCCGGTTGTGGTATGTTGTGAGGGGGTGGTGGAATCGTTAAAGAGTGCGTACGTGATGTTAAGTCAAACGATTTCTCGTGATGTTACGTATTCATTATGCTTGAAACTTCGTTGTCAGGAAATATGCTAATTCTGCCGGTGCAGGGAGGTTAAATGTTAAACGACAAATGGAGCATGTTACTGAATAGTAAGGAGGTTCCGTGAGGCTTTTGAAGAAAATAATAAGAATTGTTACGGTGTGTTGTGTATTTGATTAGAAAAATGAATTAGGTATGAAAGTAAGGAACGCATTTAAAACATATTTAGAAGGGAAGAAAAAGTAACAAGGAAAACATAATTTTAATTTTTTTATATATATATATATAAGGTTTTAGCAATTTTTGACTGTTTTTAGTTTGCTACTGTAAATTGTAAATTTGTTACATATTATCACGGCTTCGAACCGGAACTGAACCGAAAACTGGAAAAAAACTGTTATTTTAGTCGGAATGAAAACCGGTACAGAACCAAAAAAATATCGAATTATTTCGGTTCGGTATATTTTCAGTCATTTTACTACTGTTACCAACTTATCAATGTTTTCAAATTTAACATCAACCAGTGGTGCACACAAGGGGGTGTCCTAGGAGTCCTGATCCCCCCCCCCAAAGCCCTTGATTTTTTCCCCGATTGATTATAATTTTAAGTATATAATACGCAAAATTTAATTAAATATCTGTTTTTTTAATGATTAATTTTATTAATTAATACTAATTATTTATTCAATAATTAGTTTTGTACTGTTTTTTTGTTCCTAAAAGTCGATAAAATTAAAAGAAGCATGATACAAGAATGGTGGACTATTGACCCTGGACCCCCTTGGAAAACTTCCGTGTGCGCTACTGACATCATAATGTAATTATCATTATTACAAGTACATTGCCTCTCGATTTCCTGTTTTGATGTTCACTAGTTCTTTTCTGTTTCAATTTCGAAAATGAAACTACTTGTATAGAAGGCAGATTTAATTCAGTTGAATAAACTAGAATTATAATTGATTTTTTAGGAAAAATATCAGTCTGAGTTATATTTTTCGCATCTCAGCATGCGATCATTCACGGATGTTTGTATATAGACCGTTTAAATAGACAAACTAGAATCATGAACCTAATTGTCAAAAGAAATTTTGATAATTTATAACAATGCCAATGCTCGCCATTATCTTCTCTCCGCTCGTATCATTCACGCTTGTTAATTGTATCGATTCAAATCGAGATTCCCCATCAGTTAAAAAAATAAAATCTTCAAAATTTTCATGGAATTACATTTTTTGCTTATGATACAATTATATTTTTAGTAAAAATAAGAATATACATTAAATAAAATTATTCACCCGGAACTGAACCGAAAACCGTTATTTTCGACAAATAAAACCAAAATTAAACCAATATATATATAAGAGAGAGAGAGTTGAACCGAAATTAAAATTACGGTTCGAAAACCTGCATATTATAATGGTTATATATGTGTATGTCATTTTCTTTTTAAAATCTATAATATATATAAATGCTTATTTTGCTCATGGAAAATAAAATTTTAAAAGATCATCACGAAATTGATTTTACATTTTTTTAAAATTAAATTTTGTGTTCAACAAAATGAAATTTATATTTTATTTCTATTTTTTTTTTAAATTTGCATGATTCGCTTTGCAGATTCTAATTTAAAAGCCGGTTCTTAAAAAAATACTTAAAACTGTATGCATACTATTTATATGTTTTCTAAAAGTTATTAGCATTGCTTTATTTCTTATTTTTGTTTCTGATGCCATCTATTCGATGATGTCAGATCGAGGCTCACGAAATCCATTGTGATAAAGAGCTAGTTTTTTTTATGCCTATCGTTAGCCGCAGCTTTGAACCCCATACGGATGACAGCATGATTTAGCTCAGTTCCACCCCAATTTTGAAGTAGATCATCCTAGAGGGCGTGATTAGAAGCCTCCCATCTATCTTCCCCTTCCCCCAACTCTTCGAGAGCTCTTGCAGCTCTACGAATACACCATGTCACACAGGCACTAAGCCTTTACAAACACCCATGCATTCTTCAGGATTCAAACCTAGACCTAGGCACAGCAGTGGGTCCTAACCACTATACCAGATGGGTGGCAATATGGAATTTAGAAAGCATAAGCAAAATGAACGCTGTTCAATAAAAATAAGTATTCCTGGACAAAAGTTTTCCAAAATCATATGATAAACTTTCCTCTTCAACACAGCTTTCTTTTGTGCTCAGTTATTTAAATTATATTTTAAAAGCACTGGGCTGATGACGAGTACAAAAATACAGGATATCTTTAATGAGTTTCGGAAAACTAAACTTTATTTTTAAATTTTAAATAAATGTAACAAAAACCACCGTAAGAAATAAATGCAATATGATTTTATTTCTAATCGATGTTTGTTCCCAAAAAAGATTTGTAAAGCTTTAAAAAGTAGTAAACTATAATCACGCATTTCCAATATAATTTATTTCAGTGTTATTTAATTAATCTTAACAGAATCGGTCTTAAGACTTTGCTTCATAAACTATTGAATGGTGAATATTTTAGGTCTTCAATTACGACAGTTTAAATGAATACGCATTGCTAATGAAATCGTGCTAATTTTAAGTAAATATTTCTATTAAATTATAATGATATAATACTACAAATTAAGGATAGAGAATTCTGAACAAATTACTTTCGAGAAGTAATTTTCAGTAATGTAGAGAACTTTAATTAGTTCATTGACATATTTATAAAAGACTCGTAAATATTTAATTAAGATAGGGAATTTAAACTGATATTTATCAGTCGTTCAAAACTATATCTTACGATTTCACTCAATAAAGTTCCATCCTTTCACTAATGAAAATATATCTTTGAGACGGCAAATAATATACTTACACTTATTTAGAATTCAGGAAATTGAATAGATCCACAATAAAATAAATTTTTATTATTTACTGAAGATGAATGAGAAACGGTGTATATTACAGATCAAGATTCTCAACCTATTTAAATATATAATTTAAGATTCATTATTTGCTTTAAAGAACTGAAAATTATTTATATTTGTCTATTTAAATAAAACATACTAATACGAAGTACATATTCTTTAATGACAGGACGGAAAAATAATTAATTTATGTTTACTTTAATAAAAATATTCAATTATTTTCATTTTATATTAGAAACATGTATTATTTTAATAGTCCACTTCATAATCAAAAAGTATATACTACAGAATATATGAAGTAACTTTTAGTAGAAATAGAAAATAAAATAAAACATTATCGCAACTAAGAAAAGGTAAATTTTCATTATTTAAACCGATATAATAACTATGTTTACCATTAATTTTGATAAAATTATTATTTGTAAATATTAATTAATTTTAATTAAAAAATTATCAATTGCTCTTCTTATTATTAATTGCGTTTATTATTATTATTATTATTATTATTATTATTATTATTATTATTGTGTAAGCAGTGTATGTTTATTTTATGTGTGTATTTTGAACCATTTGAATAGATCTTTGAAGAGAAAGAAATTTAAACACAAAAAAGGTGAAACACAGACAGAGATTATTCATTATTTATGAGCTTGAAGTTAAAAATTTCTGTGCATAAAAATATATAAAAAAAAACAATATATGTATATAAATTAGTTAAATAATTTATTCATTTTTATAAAAACTTAAAAATCTGGGAATCTCCAACAAAAACCGAAACCGCGTCTTTTTTTAAGTGTGAAGCCCCTTTTATAGGATATTTATCTACGTCCTGTAACTACCATACTTTATATGTGTGTGTGTATGTATATGTGTGTATATAACAAATACCCATGCATATATATATGTATATATTCACATAAAATATGTAAATCATGTAGTAAATATAAGTTTGTTCTTTAAAATTAAGATATGTTAATATTTAATGTAATTTTAAATGTTAAAGAGAAATATATGAAAATATATAAATAAATATATACCAAAAAATTAAATAAATTTCTACTTTAGAATTAAATATGGAAATTTTATTATGAAAATTATATTTCCATAATGAATTAAATTTATATACGAATAATTTTTATACGTTCAAATATTTTATGTTGTTATTAAACTGGAAACTTATTTATCGAACTCTGGAAACTTAGCTTTAATAATGGATATACAAGCCATTTTTTGGTAAAAATAATTTATATTTTTACATTTAATGAATAAAATAGTATTATTTGTTTTTATAACGATAATCGGTACAACATAAAAATATGTTAAATTTATTGTACTTGCATTGAAAAGTGATAGCTTTTAAAAAATAATTTATATTGTTGTTACTGATCGTTGCCTGGATTTCACTAACAAAAGGGCAAACTGCACATTAATTACAGAATTAGTCATGACTTTAACTTATGAAATCTTAGGCAATCTGTGCTAATTAATTTATTAATAACCTTATTTCAAATTTCAAATAAAATATCTTAACAAGACCACTCCCCCAATTACCAAACAATGCAGCAAAATGAACCTCCAAGAAACTCTCTTCAACCGTAAACTTTATAAATCCACGTCGCCTAAACGAACCTCATTACCGTAAAATTTACGCCAGGGTACAGTACCGTACCAATTTCACGCCATTTTGAGCTTACGAGAGAAAGGCACAAAACGACCAAACTTTTTTTTCCGTTTCTTTTTCATTCTTCCTTACGTTACCCATCCTCCCTTTCCGATAATAAATTGGTCCTAGGGATTAGTGATCTTTCATTGGTCGGTATGGACATCCAATGACCATTAAGAGAGCCACCGGTGTATGAAGATGGCGGCTTGCCTGTACTATAATCATTTATTTTGAGCTATTGTTATTCAAGGGCTCTGAAGCCCGCAGTGATTAACGGCACTTTAATGGTGAAAGTGACTGGGATATGCGTGCATTGCGGTCGGGTATAGTTTCGTGGGCAAAGCCACAAAGTCCGTCCTCGAATGATTGAATTCTGATTTCTAAATCGCAAATTGGAAGACCAGAATTAGCTGACATGTCATATGTAACGTGACTGCCTTGCGATTGGAGCTTCAATGTTAAATAATTGTTGTCAACTCATGCAAACTTTCAGAGAATTTCAACAATTATTTATTTATTTATTTTTAAGCGTATTTTACACAGCAGCTATTATTACAACATTTAAAAATGAAGTTTGTTTTAAAGATAGCTTAATTAAAATTAGACTGTTTTTAATGTCTCATAATAAAATCAATTTAAAGAAAATAATTGATGGGTAATACAGAGATAGATTTTTGTAAATCATTAGCAGTAGCGCACACAGGAATTTTTCAAGGGGGTCGAAAGTTCACCATTTTTGCATCATGCTCCTTTGGATTTTATTGATTTTCGGGAACAAAACACAGTAAAAAACTAATTATTGAATAGATAATTAGAATTAATCATTAAAAATAAATATACTTAATTAAATTTTATGTACTATATACTTAGAATTATAATCAATCGGAAAAAAAATCAAGTGCTTTGGGGGGGTCCGGACCCCTAGGACCCCCTTGTGTGCGCCACTGATCATTAGTAATCACTTGCTTCATATTCCTAATTTCTTCCTTAATAATTTAAATGTTTTCTGAAATTTTGTTAAAGTTAGTAAAATAGAAAATTTCTGTTCTACTGATTGTAAAAAATGTATTTTTTAAATAGTAAAGCAAATGTTGAAGGGAAATACTTCGATTGAAATATAATTTTTGCAGGGCACAGAACAGAAAAATGTAGCTAAAGGTTACATTATGAAAGCTTAATTATATCATTTATAGAGAATAAATTGGAAGAGTTTAAACTATAAATTAAAGTATACAGCAATTAAACTGTTAGTTAAAACTGATTTAAATTTTCAAATGATAATTGTATTAAATAAAGTTTGCGGTACTCCTACTCTATCAAAAAAAAAAATATTGAAAAAAATATTTATATAACTGTACATAATGAGACAACAATGCATAGTTGTCACAGAAATATAGATAATATAGATTACGAAATTATTTTAAAGCGTGATTTCACTCAACATGAAAAGTAAAAACTTATGGAGGATTCAAACATTTTTTCTCCTTGCAGAATATTTAATTCTTAAACCAGTGGCGCACACAAGGTGGTCCTGGGGGCAACCAGTGGCGCAACAGTCCTGGGGTCCCGACCCCCCCCCCATAGCCCTTGATTTTTTTCCGATTGATTATAATTCTAAGTATATAGTACGTAAAATTTAATTAGGAAGTATTTGTTATTTATGATTAATTTTATTAATTAATTCTAATTATTTATTGAATAATTAGTTTTTTACTGTGTGTTGTTCCCGAAAATCGAAAAAATCAAAAGGAGCCTGATACAAGATTGGTGAACTTTCGACCCCACGGACCCCCCCCCTTGAAAAATTTCTGTGTACGCTACTGTCTTAAACTAAAATATTTCTAAAAAATTTAAACAAAAGAAGTTTCATTTTTTTAAAAATAAATTAGAAATTACAATTTGGAAAAGCAAATTACAAAGGAAAAAAAATGTCTATCTAAAAAAAGTAAGTAACAAATTTCAGAAAGGCAAGTTCTTTTCCCCTTGTAATCAGATCTACAATAACTACTTTAACCATGAAATATCTACAGGCCTTTTTAAACATATTTTCTATTAATGAGTTTTTATACAAACCATTAGCGTGTTTCGTATTTAAAGCGTTTATTTTTTCAGATTAGCGCAGACTTTTTTTTTTTAGAAAAAATTACAAATTCAATTAATATACAGTTCAAAAAGGACAATTCGTTTAATTTGAAACCATAGTTTTCCTCAAAACTTAATTTTTATTTTACATACATGTTTAAATTACGCCATATCAATTAAATATGCATTTATGAGGAAAAAAAATATAGTGGAAGCTTAATTCTTCAATTTAATGTTAATGGATTTTAAAGTACAAAACATTTAAGAGACACTTGTCTTTTTATATCACTTGCGGAATATGAAATTATGATAATCTAAGAAGACATTGCTTAAGAACATGAAGACAGAGATCTAACTGGATTTATTAATGTATTCATGTATTATATCATTTCGGAAATTATCCATCGCCTTCAGAAAAACCGAAAAAAATCGTAATAGCATGTCTAGCTTCCAAAACGCGGATCATTACCAGCTTAATTTAAATTCTTTTTCATTTATTTTTTTTTTCAATTATTTAAATATTGCATTCATAATTATTTATTTTGGGTGTAATTTTATATTAATATCACCTGTGCATCTATATTTTTTTATTTAATTTTTTTTTAAAAAAATGAAAATGTTCGTTTTTATTAGGAACACATTTTCCTTTTTAATATATTTGAACTTTTGAATACAAATTTGCTTTGAAAAATATGCATATATTCAGGATTTTCCAATTTATACCCGTTTATTACGCCTATGTATTCATTTGTTTTTTGATTCACTCTTTCTTCCCTCCAAGCAGTGTTTTATTATCAATAGTACACTATACGTGACCTTGACAATGCAACGTCAAGAAAGAGTGGCCACAGAATTATGTAAATTTCAGAAGTGCCGCACCTCACTCAGTTATGAAAGTTATTTGAAATGCCAACGGTCTGTCATGCATAGAAGGAAGGAAACTGAAGAATGTGCGACATACTTTTGTCATTATTTTTGTCAATCAATGTATATTTTTTCTGGTTTCAGAGATTTCGTGCAAAAGCAAATTATACTAGGTTACCTCTAATGCAGGTTCCAGTAGATAGAAGATTTTTCAAAGGTCATGGTGATTGGACTGAGAAAGGCAGGTTAGTTAATAAGTCAAATCTTTGCTGACATCCTGCCAGACGCGTAAAAGTTGCATAGGCAGTTGTAAAAATTGTTTGAACAAGGAATTATGGCAAGTTTAAGGAAATGCTGGTGTGGCACAGAACGATGTTTGTGTAGGTGGATCAAAGCATCACAAGCCACTGCTATTGCTAATTTGCAGCATGTGCAGAAGACGCTTTATGTTACCACATGGAGCAGAACTATTACCTGTCGATTAGTTGCTAATATATAACCTTCGTTCATTTCTTCTATTATGAAGACTGATTTTGACCTCACATCGCAGGTAACAATGTTTGCATGACTTTGTGATAAAGCAACGTGGTTGACGAAAGGATTCAAGGGTGTATCCTTCAACGAGTTAAGCTTTTTTTTTTGTTGCCATATACAAATGTGGTGCTTACAAGATGGCAGGTCCAATCAAGTTGTATTTGTGACCCCCCTTCCCCTCAACGTGCACCCGGCGACTCTCCCCTTCCTTTTGGAGGGCGTGACCGTGTAGAGGAGCGATGCTCGTTAAATCTGTCGAGCTCAAACTTCCTCCCGTTGGTGTGGTGTGGTTAGGAGAAGAGGTTGCCAGCTCAGGTGTCATCCTCATCACTTCACCATGGTTCAAAATTACGAGGTCCGTCTTTAAAAGCTCTCGTGCAGCTGAACAGAGCAACGTTAATGTTCACTCACTCACACACTGAAGGAGGAGGTGGTGCCCCTTTACCGGCAAAATAACGTTCAACTGCACACTTCTTGCATCAGCTAGCATGCTTTGATAAATCAAGATAGGCTTTCTTGGCCACCATTCTTTCCTGATTTGTTATAAATCAAATATGTCTTGGTCTGACTGAAAGTCTCTTGTTTTCTTTGTATATCCATCCACCGCCGCGTTTAGAAGATGATTTGTAGCAAATGGTTAATGAGTAATGTAGAGACACCCCTCAGAACGCTGGTTCTCATTGGCTCTGTACCTAGACGTGTTGTTTCAAATAACTCGTTTAACGGTGGTGCTACAATCTACTCAATTGACGTTATTCCTCGCTCTGTGTTACGAGCATTATTTAAAATAGATATGAGCTATTTCTCGTTGTCATATTCATTGAGGGGTCCTTCTTCTTGGTGTTGCATTGTCAGTGATTTCTTATTGTACTTTCATTTCAGATGAATACCTAACTTGAATCTTCATTTGCCCAATCGGATATTATATTTTTGAATAAACCAAAACGAAAAATTTTGAAATATTGCATGTAGTGTTTCCAATAATAATAATCTCATTCAATTGTGAGCATTTATTTATTTATTTTTTGATAAATTCAAGTATTTCTAATACATTTCTAGTATCGTGATTGATTTCTATTAAATTATTATCTTTTTGAGGATTTTTAGATAACCATGGGCATAAAAACCACAATGTCGTGATCCGTTAATATATACAGGTCATGATTTAGGTAGTAATTATATCCAATGGAGTAAAAATTTGCTAAGAACTTGATGAAAGAAAAAAGAAGGGAAATAAAAATTATTTATTTAAAAATTTAAGGCAATATTTTATTAAAACATTCTTCTTTAGCGTACGAAACAGAGTTTAGAAAAATACTTAATTGCTTAACTTGAAATATATATGACTTTTTTTATTAGTCATTCGGAAATGTTTTAATCATCTATTTAAAAAACTCAAGAAAAGAATGCCAATGATTCAATGAAATTGTATTAAATGAATTAATTATGCATATCCAAATTATTTGATGGTATCTTTAAGAGTAATTTGTGAAAATTTTTAATTAAAACATTCCTTGATTTAAAATAATAATAATAAATGAAGATGTACTACGAAAAAAAGCATTAAGAGTGTTAAAGTACAAGAACTGAAATTAAATTTCTAATATTTAGAAAAGAAATAAAAGTATGAGGAAATGTGTGCGTGTGTACACATATTTGGATAAAAGTAGATAGATCTACTTTTATTTAAAACTTAGAAATAAAAATAACGGTATGCATAAAATTAAAAAAATGTTTAACAATATGCATTAATTAGTTGTTTAATTGAACGTTCAAATTAAATATTGAGATCATATAATGGGGGAGGGGATAAAATGAATTGGAATTTTTTTTTTTTTCTTATCTCGGGCCATTATTAAAACACTGTAATTCTTTTATTAAAAAGAAGAAAAAAGACAATTGTAATTTTTTTACTGGGCTTTTTTTAATGTTCTTCTTTGAAAATGTCTTCCATATACCTATACATAATCGATGCGTTTTTATTCAAGTTGTAATTTGCAGTCTCCGTTCAATAGTTATATACAGATACTGATCCGTTTCACTAAAATTGTCTTTAATTAGAAAATGTAATATAGACTTAAAATCATTGTATTAATGATATTTTTTATAAAAAAGCTTCCACATCAATGCATTTGTTACTATGAAGCTGTAACATTTAACACTTGGTATGATGGTGTTTTTATTAAGATTAAATTTCATTCTGAAATACACAATAATTCAGAATATTTTTACGTTAATGAGGGTAATATAATAGTTTCTATTAAACAACTTAAAAGCACAGATGCATATTTATAAAATAAATTTATTGCACTGAGAATAACAAAAGAAAGCTGCATAAAATGCAACAATTCTAAGGTTGAGGTACAATTTCTCCTAGGAGCCTTGTCGATGTAGCTCATTGATAGCAGGCAAAAGAAGTAGCAGTATGTTGTAGAACTTCAAAAGAGACCGTTAAATGCAAAATTGCAATTAAAAATGCTTAACTGCTTAGAAATGAATGAAACATAATATTTGCATGAAAATTATAAAGCTTATATGAATTTTTTTCAAATAATTGAGGCAGGTCTAAATACTCATTTGTACAAAGATAGTAACTGTCATTGTGTAACTACTTCTAGCTTTCTGCTTAGCTCTTCAACTATAACCACCATTTTAGCTCCACTGCATTTTTTACATTAAAATAATAGCTACTAGCACTGAATTTTTTATGCTGATGAATTTTAGCAAATCAAAGAAATAATTTTGAATAAAGACTTAGATATTCACTTCCTTTCGAAGTAAATTAATAGAAACAATGTCATCAGTGAGAGGCACAGTAATGTACCTCATCGATAATACAAGGGAAAATAAATTTCAAGGTTCAGAATCCCTTGAACAAAATTACCGAGATACTCTAAGTATCTGAGTTAATAAGCAGCCAATTGTAAAGAAAAGGTATTTGATGTGATATATCTTTGTTCCTTTTGTAAAATGATTTCCTCACAGCTTTCTGGAAAATACAATTTATTGAGGACAAACGATTACGAATACTGCACACAGCTAATATAATGTCTGACCACCGCACGCAGTGTATGGATCAGGTTGCGGTCCCCGTAGAAGGAATGCGTGGGAAAAGTGGGAAAAAGCATTTGGGCGAATCACACAGTTATCCTTCCGCCAGAAAAAAATAGTACACTCGCTTCAACCCAATATTTTCTGTCTTACACCCAAATCAAGTAGAGATTTCGTTCCCTTTTAACGGGCGACTCTTATTGGTACTTCTCATTTTTGACCATACCATTCGATCTTCTTTTATCTTAATGACTTTTTTATCTCCAGTTTATCTTGGCTTTTAATTACTTGAAGGCATAATACTTAGAAAGAAACAAGCCAAAATGTGCCAATTATAACGAAAAAGTAACTTTATTGATCTGCACTATGGTTCTTTAGTATAAATAGGAATCCAATACGCGATTCGCACTCTTGAACATTACCGACAGAGAAATTTTCACAAGAAACATTCAGCTAGAATCCACCATTAAGAAAGTCTAAACGTAGAATATGTCAGTCATGATTTATATGATCGTCAATTATGTAGTAAGGCATGTTAAATATTACACAGGTAGTCTACAAATTAGAAGAATTCAGTAAACAAAATAGCATTAAAGAATCAAACCTATTTTAAAGTTTTTTCTTATTTTAAGAATTCTTACAAAATACCAAAAATTCATGAACTACATGTTTCTTGCATAATCTATTTAGATTATTCTACACTTCTCCAAATGCATATATATATATATCTGTGTGTGTGTGTGATGAATCCCCAGCCCTTTATATGTCAGTCGAGGTAAACTTCCTACCAGAACAACTCAACCCGCCTCCCGCATAAGTACTTTGACTTAAACTTCGACGAACTTACTGAAAACACGTGGATGACTCCGTCGCTCCTGATCGACGCTGAAATAGTACTCTTCTTTTGTCAGGGCTTGGGGTACCGAACGATTTGCTAAATCATTGAAATAAAGTACCATTTGATAAACGACTGCACTTTTATTACTCCAAGCCATGATATATATATATATATATATATATATATATATATATATATCAGTAGCGCATACAGGAATTTTTCAAGGGGAGGTCCGGGGTTGAAAGTTCACCATTCTTGTATCATGTTATTTTTGATTTTATCGATTTTCAGGAACAAAACACAGTAAAAAATTAATTATTGAATTAATAATTAACATTAATTAATAAAATTAATCATTAATAACAAAGATTTAATTAAATTTTACGTATTATATATTTAGAATTATAACCAATCGGAAAAAAATCAAGGGCTTTGGGGGCGGACCCCAGGACCTCCCCCTTGTGTGCGCCACTAATATATATATATATATATATTACTCTTTTACTTAAAAAAAATACTACTTTGACGCTGTTTAATTAAAATGAGTTGTGTTTGTGTGAAAAAAAGGCACATTAATTATTGTAGAAAAATCTGAGAAACTGGGAGTCTTATATATATAAGATATAGTCTTATATATATAAGCACAGAAACTGCAGCCTCTACACAATCCACGTTTTTTGTAAGAAATATGTTAAATTCATTATTTAAAGATGTATGCGCAGAACACACAGACTTTGATTTATCGTACACTTGTGCACCACCAAATCCAATCTAAACTTCGAAACTCTCTCGTTCGATGAAAAGATTTAAATTTATGAGTAGAATCCCTGCTGGAAATAACAGCACTTAAGGTGAGTTGGAAATTCTCAGAACCCCAAGTGGTGAAATGCACTCATAATGATAGCAATTTTTAGAGCATTCCTTTCCATCTTAGAATCACTTTTGCAAGTGACTGAAGCTCGTTTCTGGGAAGAGTCATAAATCTATTCACTTATCCCTAAAGAATTAATAATAAGCGGACTTTCATAACAGCACTTACATATTATTTCTGGTAAACAACGCCAAAGTTCCTGTTCTGAAGATGAAAGTAAATTCATTAACGTAAGTTGTGTATTTCCTTACACCGACTTGCGATAAATTTTCTTTCAGCCTCAATTAAACTTAGCAAATAGGGCTTATTACTAGCCGTCACGCATTGGTAGTTAAATTAATCATGCATTTTATTGTTATAAAGAGTTACTATATGATGGAAGCTAATCTACCCAATCCTGTTAAATTAATGCACTTCAGTCTACGCGGGAGGAGAGATAAAACTTTTATAGCACTGTATCACGTGTCTCACGGCGGGCTGTCAGTAGGGTTCGGCTCAATCTTTTAGTCACTAATTTGTGGTATCTGTAAGATTAATACACGAGCTTAAAACTTTTGGAGAAATGAACCTGATTGCTGACTACTGGTCATTTGACTGATGAATAGAATCTACAAAGGTGAAAAATAAAATGAAAAATTAAATAAAAGGAATCGTAGTCTTATTCGTATGATAATAATGACTAGGATAGTAAAAACTTTATCACCCTGCTTTCGTAAAAAGATTTTAGGGAATTATCGTAGCGTTTCTCAAATTTTCTATACTTAAAACCCAATTTTCAATCATAATTTTCATCGCGCCCCCGCATACAACAACAGTGTATTGAAATCAATAATAATATACTTCAACGTAAAGCTACAATACGACTTTAATTATAAACCGTACTAATTATCAAGATAAGTATTAAATTTTGCATATAATTTTATATATGACAAGCCCATCGTGTCACTGGTATTTATTGAACTTGTTCTTCAGTAATGTTTAATTAATTATGAAATTCATTGTGTGAAGTATACATTTATAAGTATATTTTATCAGTATAAATGTGTATTTTATTCTTTATTATGTCAGAAAGTATTTTTTTCTTTCTTTTAGTAAATAAGTAATTATTTTTAAAATAATCTTTTGTTTTCAATTTTTCGATATACTCGCACCTCCTTGAAGTGTTATCACGCCCCCTAGGGGGGCACGCCTCACAGTTTGAGAAACACTGAATTATTGAATAAGCTCTCCTCTTAAACAAAACAAAAAAAAAACTACATAATTAATTGTTACATGGAAACTATTATTTTTTACACTATTTATTTTTCAATTTGTACTCCCATACCACTGAGCGCATTTATATCAACAATATTTTTCATATAACAGTTTTCAGTTTTGTTAGTTATTGTTAATCAAGTTCGGTACAGTATTTTATAAATTTTTCGTATGTAACTTGAGTAATCAAATTTCTACCAAATTTAAAAAGAAATTAAGTATGTATTAGGTTTTTACAAAGAAGAAAATAAATTGTTGAATATTAATTGAAAGTGGTATTCACATCAGTTAATATTGAGATTTAGGTAGGAATCTTTTTCTATTATACAGCTAAATCAATTCTATCACAAATTGATCGTAATTATTGGACTACTTTAGTTTCATTTTATTCAAACTTGCATTTTTGTTTTTATTATGATTGCAACAAAGAAACATTGCTCTAATTTCTCTCCTAAAATTCTAAATGCCGGAATTTAGAAGCATATTTATAAGATACGATGCATTGTTAATCTGGAATGATTAACCCATATGAGCTTGAAATTATGCTTGCTGAATTTTAACTGGCGTAACACAAATTGGGAACACACTTTTATGAAGAAAATTGCACCAATATTAGAAAAATGAATCTTAAAATATTGTTTTTCTTATTTTAAAATGCGAAATTTAAAATTTGCTTAGTTTTGCAACGTACTGGACAAAATATGGAACGTATTGCACAGACAAAAGTATACACGAAAAATAATAAATTAATATAATAAAGCGTTAAGCTCTCTGTATGCTAAAAAGAATTTATTATATGCTATTAATAGCGAAAATTGCTTTTAACTTAAAAAAAATTCTATAATTGTTCAATTCTTTTCTCCACTGACCTTTTTTGAGATGATGAAAGCCTAAAAATCTTTAAAAGGCCTATTAGGAAAAATACTTGAAAATTATTACGTTACAAAATGAATGTAGTGTTAATTTTCCCATAGAGCTTTTTAAGTAGAATGAGGTTCCTACGTGCATTCCCAATTCTTCTAATTTCATCGAAGTTGAACATTGATGTAAAAATAAAATATTAATAAGAAAAAGTCAGAGAAAATAAATGACTCTTCAGCAAAATGCTCATAGAAAAATGATTAATGAGATTATCCAATTAGACTAATTGATTATTTAGCAGATTAAATTATAAAATAATTTTATACTTTTATAAAGGAAATATACTTTTATGTATTTTATAGACCATACCTGTATAAATTGTTAAAATTAAAAATTCAATTTCCTTCAAATTATTCATTTTGTTATCAGTATCAGATTTTAAGTCATCGGAATTACTGAAAGAATATAGGAAGAATTACCTACGAGTTTCATAAAGAAAAATAATTCTGTATCACTACCTTAATCTAGTAATACAACATTAAAAATCTAGTAATATGAATTTAAAAATCTTATACATTCTTATGCTTTTCAAAATTATTATGTTACTGAATATTAAAATTTATTACTACCATAGCATAAGAAGGTTTAAGATTTGCAAGTAAAGGAAATTTTGAGACTATTTATCACTAATTGACTTATTTCTGAAATTACATTGCACATGAAATGATGTTCAACATATAAAGAAATAAATCTTGACCAGTAATAATAATCAAAACTTTTGATACATTATTCGATTTAGTCCAAATTTTATTTTTTCTGTGATGCTTAAAATTAATTGCTGAAAGAATCGTCGATCTGAATGTATATTTTTGGCATATAAAATTGTGTATACGTGATAAAAATTTTTATTTATTTATTTTTATTTTCTTCATTTAACTCTGAACAACTTATTTAAAATATCAGCCTAGTATACGAATTTACAAAATTACTTATTGTTAAGAAATGAAATTTCATTTTTCAGAATTACGCTCTATTTTCACAAAATCCCTTGTAAGACAAGATAAAAGAATTAACTCTACCAATTTTATACATAAATTATAATCACTGAAAGAATCACTGGCAACAGTAATTCCTTAGAAATGCTCTCTAAATTTAGAAAAGTTATCCTGTTTGATTGCACGTAAGTCCTTGTTAGTTACTGAAATACGCGTATTATTTATTCTCTCTCTCAGATTATTGCATTAAACTAATTAATACTATTATATAGTAATAGTAAGTAATGTTATTATTTGTAAAAAATGTTTTAAATTTTGTTAAAATGTAAGTTCTAAAAAAAATATTAAAACTTAAATCGGTCAAGTTATCACAAAAAAATGTTTTAAAAATATATTTGGAATTTAGAAAGTTGGAAAAATGCATTGTTACAAAAATCTGTCTAATATTAAAGAAAAATAAATATTTAAATATGAATGACATTCATGTTAAAATTGTATTTGAATTTCATAGTAGTTCTTTGTGGCTAAGAATATTTCCTGAATAGCCAATACTGTGATTAAACTTTAACACTATATTTATAATACATAAACATTTTGGGTCCACCATAGAAAAATTTGACTGAATACATATTTTTCAGAAAATCATCTTAAGTTTTTATAGTGTAAATAGAGTTTGTTGCGATATTAAACAACAATTTGCTAGACTTATTTTGCATTTGAAGTTCACACAAAAACTAGGCACCATACAACGTGTAAGCATTCATTCGAATCATGATAGTTGTTAACTGACGCATATCTATGATTTTACATCGTTGTTATACAAGCAGACATTAAATATTTATGTTATACATAACACGAAAAGTTAAACTCCAAAAATCCATCACGGAAAGTAATTTCCATGCTAAGAACGGTTTTTATTTGTGAATGTTTGAAAGCATATAAGTGTGCACATGTGCTACCTATAAAGAAAAAAGTTTGGTGATTACTTTTTTAAACAGCAAATAGTATTTTCACGGGCCATTAGATACAATGCAAAAAATGAATGTAAAATGTTTTACTGAAAAACATTCTATCATTTTTTTTTTTGTTTCATTTTTCTCAGATCTCATACACATCTGAGCATATTTTATAGAGTAAATATTTGCTTCGGTCAACCAAAAAACTTATGTGCAGTAGAAAGGAACAAAAACTCAGATGGAAGAATGAAAAATTACTTTTTAGTATTCTTGTTTATGATATATAACGCTTTTTTTTTCCAGAAAAATAAATATCTTTTATACACAAGGAAAAAGACCAGACTGTAGTTATGAAGTGATAAATCATTGTGACAAGAGAGAAAGTTTAAACCATTTCTAACAGCGTGGTTCACAAACTTATGGGTGGTTCATTCTGTTTTTTAAACGGGTCAGTTCTATTGTATCTATGCTTATATATAGCATAAAAAATTAAAGATAAACTTAATTTTTTTTTCGGTATTTTTTACAAATGAATGAAACAATGCTTGTAATTCACCTCAGGAAAGTCACACAATGTTGGTTGATTTATTAGAAACTCAAAGCACGCATTTTCTAACGTAAAAGAAAGATTAGCATGGGCGCCCATAGAACTGATATAACTTTTTGTAGACACATAAAGCCTTGATTTATGGACATATATCTTTCTTTTCCGTTTTCTAGAATTCCTTACTGTAAGAAATAAGAGTAAGTACTTTTAAATTACATTTCTTAACTCACTTTTAACGATGTAGAGCATCATATTATTTCTTATCCTCAGTGTTAGAAAATTGTTTTAATACCACACGCAAAATACTGGGATATCAACTCACACAAAACCATAGTTCTCGTTGATATTCCTTACTTCTGATTTAAAAAAAAATTACAACTGACTTAGTTTCAGATGCAATGATTATCAACACTATAGATAGATAAAATTTTCAGTTTTAATGAATAGGATGAGCTTTAGATATTTGTAACTACACAAACTTCACAGAGAACATGCATCCATTTTGCATACAGATTTATTTCTTCTCGATTTCTTATTGTGACTCGTGAAAACCCTGGGTATGCCTTGTGGAACCCCAGGGTTCCGTGGAACACAGTTTGAAGACCACTGGTTTAAATCAATTACAAGTAACATTTTGTTTAGTTTGTGGATGTTCTTTTTATATGAATGATAAAAATATATTCAGAGCAGTTTTGAAGTTAGATTTTGTTTCAATGAAACTGTTTTTAAGAATTAAAGCAATGAAAAAAATGGATCATAATGTTGTGCAGCATCATTTATTTACTTCAGAAAAATACCTTTCGTGCTAAAATGATACAGATGAAACGTACAAAACACACATGTATTTGATGGCGTTGAACAAAACTGCACTTTCCGGAAAAGAGGCTCAACTATCTGTCAAGCTCATGATGTTGTCTTTCAGCAACAATACACATCTGGACACGGATTCTTCATTTTCCACTGTACTTTCTTCATGTGACATGTTATCACAAGTATCTGTAATACGGTTTCGAAGTTCCTGCAGTGTTGATGGAGATGCTGCACGCACTCTTTCTTTGATGTATCGCCGCAGGAAAAAGCCCAATGGGTTCAGATCAAGTTACCCAGTCGGCCATTCAACGCAACTATCATACCAGAATACTTGTTGCTGGAAAGTGTCTCGAATGTACTGAGTGACACGTGATACCTTGTGCAGTAGTGCGCCGTCGTTTTGGAGATATACATTCTGCAGGTCACTCAACAGCAAATATTCACACACACACACACAAAAAAACCCGGATAGTACGTCCTTCAATAATGACAAGTATCGGAATCCCGTTAACATACCCTCGTAAAATACCGGGTCAATCATTCTATTTCTAAGTATTCAAAACCAAACATTTATCCACCAGTGAACTTGATTTCGAAGTTTGACAGCACGTCTAGAATTATTCAGAGGTCAGAAATGGATGTTCTGCTTATTGTGCAAAGTATTACGTACAAACTATGCCTCATTCGTCCATGTGATGTTGAGGATCAGGGATACTCATGAGTGTGACATTTTTCTTTCCTTCCGCATCAAGTTGCGTTCAAATTTTGGGAGTTACGAACAAAATAAATATGCATTTTCCGCCTTTTATTTTTAACACCACTTTGCTGAAAGTGCCTTTATTTTACTAAATCGATGATGCGGAACAACTTTGTAATTGACTTTTTTCCTGTATCATATACTGTTGTCGAAATAAGAATGCTAACTCCAAATGTATCCACTAGGTGTACTGTAACCAGTTTCTTTGTATAGTTCACGGGAATTTTACTATACCTTGTCCCCGCTTTTATAAATATAGCTCTTGTCTTTCGTAAGTTATTTGGGTGACAACGGACTTTAGTGGGCTTATTGTATATTTGTATACAGGGTGATTCGCTTATCATACCGACACATTTGCAGGATGTGTAGGGGTACAGAGACGACTCGGAATCACATAAGAATGCAGGGTCGCAAATGCAGCTGTTGCGACCTATGGTGCAAAAAAACAAAGAAAAGCAACAGAAACAGCAACGCATTAATGAACTAGAAAACATTTCAAAGAAAGGTTGTACTAAAACAGGTGTTTGAAATTATGACTAAAAATCGTCTGGCAGACAAGACAGTGGTGCTGCATGGAATTCCTTACATTTTCGAAGATTCCTGACATATCACAAATCTCCTGGAAATTATAGATATTTGAGCGATGGTATTTTCGATTGAATGAACGGGTATCCTCTCGCAAACCAAACTCTTCACGTGACCAGAACCAGACTCACATCACCTTCTGTTCACACTTGCAAAGGTTGTGTGATATGGAACACACCTGTTAGAGTAAACTTCTAGTACAACAACCGAACGCCATACCCATTACAACTCGCACCTCCAAACTCGATCAATTCTTCCTTTGAATACGAGTTTCTTCAGCTACCTCGAGAAATGAATTATAAATGACGACTTTCCCAGCCGAATCCGTTTACCCCAGCGTTTCTCAAACTATGGGGTGTGCCCCCTAGGAAGGCGTGATAATTCTACGAGGGAGGCGTGAACACATTGAAAAGTTGGAAATAAAAGATTACTTAACAAAATTATTAATTTACTGAAATGAAGCAAACAAAATGCATTCTGACATAATTCAGTACTGCACAATGTATTCGAAATTAATTTAACAAGATTAAGTCGGGAACAAATTTAATAATTACTTATCACCCCATGGGCTTGCATATGTGAAATTATATACAAAATTTAATACTTATCTTAATAATTTGTACGAGTTTATTACTAATCGATTAACTGTCAATTAAAAGTTGCACGATTCGCTCCCTAATGCATTGTTTTCCACGTAGGCGCGCATATGTGGTGTATCGGGGGGGAGGGGAGAAAAGAAATAAATAAGAAAATCTTCTGAAATAAGTAAATCCTTCGCAAATACTGTCAAAGTCATTGTATTGCATTCCAAAACCTTCGGAATAATTTTACGAGTGGAAGTGTTCAGAAAATATTGTAATTCGGAAAGACGTATATATACGTTCGGGGCAATTAATGCATTGGTTTAACGAGACATGTATATACGCCGATGGCACTTAAAAGGTTAAAGTCGTTCTGTAACTTAAGCGTCAAAGTATATTATCATTCATTTCAATACATTGTTATTGTATGGAGGGGGCGTGATGAAAATTATGATTGAATATTGGTCTCAAATATAGAAAGTTTGAGAGAAGCACTGGTTCACCTGAAATTCCGTTGAGCGCCACCTACCTCAAGACTGCGCAGAGGAATTTTCCAGAACGTAAAAAATTCAATACAGCGCTGTTGTCAGCCTGCCAGACAACTTCTGGTCATAATTTCGAACACCTGTTTCAGTACAACCTTACAATAAAATATATTCTGACCCATAAATGTGTTGTTTCTATTCCTTTTCTCTGCTTCTTAGCACCATAGTACGCAATTACGGCATTTGCGACTCTGTATTCCTATGCGATTCCGAGTCGTCTCTGTACCCCCTACACACCCAGCAAGTTTGTTGATCTGATAGCCAATCATTCTGTATATGAACATGTTTCGTCAAAGTTACTTAAAATTGGCTCCCTGTTTAATGTATGTTTATAAAAAAAACTACTTAGATAATAAATTTTCAATTCTATTACAGGAAAAATTTATTGAATATCTTTATGTGTATCGGAAAGCAATGACTCATGATTATACCTATATTTCCTTTCTATCAGATGTAATTCAGAGAATTTGGAATATATATTTTTGTCTTGTGAAAATAACTTTTAAGTTAATGACCAAATAATAAAGGGCAGTTAATAAACCTTGAATTAGTTAACACTTAACCGTTTATCTAGCGCATTATGGTTTACTGCAGTTTTTCTCATGCAATACTTTTTTTGAGGTCACTATATTGAAAATTAAGGGATATATAAAAACAAAATACTCAACTTCGGGAAATTTAATCCGTTGAAGCTAATTAATTAATTAAAGATATTCAACTGTAAAAATAATTATATATACTGTTCACTTAAAATAAATTCAAATCGTTTTCAAAGATTTTCATTAACGTACCAAAAAAAAAAAATAAGACACTTAAATTTTGACATTAACTATTTTTTTCGGGACAAAAATGCTAATCTTCGCAATCCACTGAAAACGCCGTCATCTGAAAAGGCAATTTCTATTATAAAACTATTCGCCTTCCCCACTAAAATACTCATCATAGAACCCGTGCTGCCAAATATCTTGGAAGAGTGGATTTCAAAGAATATTCCTGCTAAGTGTAGTCAGAATATTCGTAAAAATGCTTATTCTATGTAACTTTAAAGTGAATGGTACTTACAAGTACCGTCGGTAGATAAAGGGTTAAAAATCTTATTAAGTATTACTTAGAATCAAAATGTAAGCATTATTTCACTGTGTGTGCCTAGAATACTTTTTAATTCGCAAAAATAAAAAAAAAAAGATTAAAAAGATTTGAAATATTAAAAAAATATTTGTAAATATTAAGGGTGAATAATAGATATTTTTGATTCATGATTGCTATGATTTATCAGAAAATAAAGTCAGAACATTTAGTATACATTTTTCCTATCTTTTCACTTACAACGAACAGCTTCACATGTACACAACTTTAAGAAATTAAATCGAAAATCGTTGCTAAGGCTTCGAATATTTTCCCACCAAAATATATTCCCCTTTACCTTACGCATCAAATAATATCGGAACCAATTTAATAGAATCCCCAAAGGAGGAAAAAATATTCAAATAAATCACAAAATTGCTCAGTGAAAGCCTCTTATTCCATTTAACCTGAACGGAACCCAGATACATCTGATTTTTGTTGGATCCCAAGAAAAACGCCCAGCAAAAGAAATACGGTAGAGAAAAAGTTGTTTGGGTAAGAAAACAGAAGCAAAGGAAAACTAACCTGCACCATTTTTTACACGATTCCCTGCCGTGGACTGGTTTATGGCAGCTGAGTCCACAGATGTGCAGTAGAGCGCAACCATCTCATCCTGGTTCGGATCAGAGAGGAACAGGCTACTTTTATCCTTTTATGCATATAAGAAACAGAAAAAAGGGCCGACCTTAAGAGGGTTTGGCGTAATTCTTTCTGTCAAAGGATGTTGCACGGTTAATGTACGAAAGCTTTGTAAGAATCGGGGTGATTTAAAGAGCTTAAGGATAGTTCTTTCTTGTTAAGACTTGGAAAGTTCCTTTCCTTTTTTAAAAAAAAAAATATTGTTCTAAAAGAAAAGTAGGTCATGTCTTTTTTTGTTAAAATAAAAAAAAATATTTTGAAATCAAAATATATATATATTTTTAAATATAAATTTCTTTTACAGTTTTTAGCCATTCTTACATAACATAGAGGAATAATATCATTTTTCGACAGCGCCATTTATATTTGTAGTGAAGTTTTATGATTATGTATTAAATATCTGATGCAGAAAATATGTTTGGAGCTAAGCAAATGATGTGGAAAAATAGGATACAGTCAACATGAATGATGTTGTATTAAAATCTGAAATGTAGAAGTCTTGTATCGAATATTTCACTGTATATCATGTAAGCTGGAAGATCATTATATAAGAGTTAAAGTACCGGAGCATACTTTCTGAAACTGATTAAATGTCAATTTAAATAAAAGGGTATATATTGATTCCTGAATTATTGATAGTAAAATAAGGCATCTCAAAATTTGATTTTAAAAAACTAAAAAACCTACACGAATTTTAAAGCTAAGCTTTTTAAATAATAACTTATGTTGAAATTTTAAATAGTACTTAATGTTAGTAATTCAACTATAGAAGGCCGGGCTAAACTAATGATTATAGACATGATCTCGTGGCAATCGTGTCACGAATTCAAGTCATGGTGGGACTGAATACCCCCCATATAGAGGACTGATGAGCATTAAATTTATCGTAGCTTTAAGTACTCACGTTAACGTGGTTTGATAGTTTATAGAAATGGGTGTATATATAGGTTTGATAGTTTATAGAAATTACGTAGTCCTTCACCTATAGCGTCCGTTTGTTTATCCCTTTAACTGTCAAGTTATTTTGATGATTTGGGTACACAAATTGTCAATTTTTTGAACCAAAGAACTTCTAACCCTAAAACCCCGAAGTCTCAGTAAAGTGCTGCCATCTATTGAATTGAGCGCACTAACTTTTCCCCAGAATCGTGGGTTTTGCCAAAGACATGAAGCTGAAATAAACGTCTCCCATATATTCGGGTAAAACAATACGATGCACTCAAAAAATTACCCCGAATAATACTCGGGCGTGACATTTTCGAACACCAGTGCTGTGCCCGAGATTAACTCGGGCATGACTGTTAAAAGGTTATACAGCGATGTTAATATAACTTTCACTCGTTCTTTATACTGAAATACAGTAGAGCCTCCATATTACGAACCTCAATATTGCGAACTTTTCTATGAAGCGGACTTTCTCCTGGAACCAAGAATATTCCACAATTTTCTTCGTAAAATAACCTCCCAATAGTGAAGTGCATTTTCTATATGACGAACTTTTTCTATTATGACTCAATTTTATTTTCCTTATTTTTAAAGTATTTCTGGACACTTCAAGTTATTCTCTCTTTTAACACCTTTTATAGTGGTTATAAACCTTGAACTGGTTTTATTAGGTGTCTAATTCACAGAGAGCAGGAGAATTCTGAAAATCAAACCGAAAAACGTTTTAATTTTCCCTTTAAAGTAAAGTGGGTTTAAAGCCGCAAGTGCAATGAAACTTTCCTTGAAAGTTTTTTTTATTTTATAGTTTCTTTTATTATAATATATATATAATATATATATATATATATATATATATATATCAAAAATCCTCTTAAAACCAAAAAAAATTTTAATAAAATTTTTTTTTTTTTTTAATTATATATATAATATATAAATATTTGTTTTATGTGGTTTTTCAAGAAAATTGAAAGATGAACCTCTATATAACGAATTTCCCATATAACAAACTTTTTCTCGGGATCTAGTGATCTCGTTATATAGGAGATCCGACTGTATTTTATTCATTTTTAGTGTCAGCAAGTAACGATAGTGTCATTAGTACAAAGGATCACATAATAATTGAACGCATTTTTCTTCTGAGGGAGGCTTGACAGGCAACTTTTTAAAAACAATTCTAATAAGTTTTTAAACTTTATTTGAAAGTATTTATTATGCAAGTTGTGTGTGTGTGTGTGATTATACTAATTCAAAAGAAATTAGGGATAATTCGTAGCTTTTTCTTTGAAAATAATATAAGATATTTATAATTGTATAGCGAAAATGCGCATTATTACTACCTTTTCTTTTGCTCGGTGCTCTTTTACGTAAGATGCATTGTAAGTATTAAAATCTGAAAGATAACAGTGCACACGGAATAAATGAGTTCCTCTAAAATGTAATTGCATTGATTGCCCTTCAATAATATTAAGATAGCAATACAATTATATCCTTTCACGCACACACAGTATGTAAAAAAGCACTTAAAAAAAGGAAACATTTGCGTAATTCTTATTATTATACACACATAAAATTTATCGGTACATTAAGTACAACATAAAAGATGACTCAATATTATTAATATTACTAATATCATGAACTGTTATGTTTGATACATGTAGGTAATTTTTTAAATATATATATATATATATATATATCAGTAGCACTACTAGGAATTTTTCAAGGGGGTCCGGGGTCGAAAGTTCACTCATTCTTGTATAGCTTTTCTTATTTTTCGATTTTCGGAACAAAACAATAAAAACTAATAATATAATAGATAATTACGTCTTTAATGTTATAAATTAATCATTAATAACAATCCATGTTGATTTTTAGTTTTTCATGTTCTTTATATACTTAGTTATAGTCAATCGGAAAAAATCATATATATATATATATCAGTGGCGCACAAAGGGAGGGGTCCTGGGGGTCCACCCCCAAAACCCCTTGATTTTTCCGATTGACTATAATTCTAAGTATATAGAACATAAAATTTAATTAAATAGTTGTTATTAAGATTAATTTTATACAATTAACTATATCTATTATAATTAGTTTTATTGTGTTTTGTTCCCGAAAATCGCAAAATCAAAAAGCTCGATACAAGAATGGTGAACTTTCGACCCCGACCCCTTGAAAATCCTGTGTGCCTAGTTACTATATATATATATATATATATATATATATATATATTTAAGAATATACTTATATGGCAAATTTGAAAGAAACATAATTATGGTAAAATTCCCATCATGCATATTGATTACTACTACAGCAAACTAAATAAAACTATTATGCTCAATAAACGAGGTAAAATGTTTCTATTTATAGATTAACAGCCATTTCCTTTCTCATAAAATTCGAGTTATTCAACGTAGCGCCTCACTCAATTTGATTCAGCAGTTTTATGTGTTCCCCGAAAGGACGTGTTCCCCAGACTGATTGAAATTTGTAAATATATGCAGACCATTTCTGGTTTACTGCTTTATTTTCTTAAGATTTCACGACACAAAACCTTAAGTAAATTCACCCAATGATATAGAATCTATTTCCTATAGGGAGATTGCGTTCCATTCATGAGAATATTGCATGTCCATTTGGGACTTTGAAGCCACAACAAAAAGCCCTATTTCAGGGAGTGTTTACTGAATTTTCTCTAGATTTCTATTATTTACCATGAAAAGCACATTTTTCAATAAAAGAAAGTCTGAAGTGTCTATGTGTAGAGATTTTGTGACGAAAAATATTTTGTTTTCGTATTTTGTGCCCAGTGTTTATATTAATTTTGTAATAACTGAACGTTTAGAATAAGAAATAATAAAAAAATTTATTATGACCATTAAACTCGATAGAAAACCCTAAGTGTCCAACGAGAATTTTGATATTTACACGATGACTTATCTTCTTTTCATAACATGTGAGACATGTTTGAAGAAAAAATATCCCAGAAAACGAAATGTTAAAATATAACACAGAAGGTAAAAGTATAAATAATGGCAATGTTAAGAAAATCGATAATTTGAGGCTAAGAAAAAATTTGTATTAAGAATATTACTTTCAATGAATTTATATTACAATAAAACTAAAGATTTTTGGATGAACATGATAAATCTTCTAAATTATTCCTTAGGCTATTGAATAAGAAAGAAAATCAACAGAAATATTTTAGAGATAATTTGATTACAGCTATTTTAATTATTAAATAACTCCCGAAAAAAGCAAACAGTGATTGAAAAGTACTTCAATATTCTACACTGATGAATTTCCTTGTATTCCCTGTTAGTTTTTATGATGGTGGAGCTTTAGACATACGTTCACAAAATATCATCAGGAACCATTTATTTTATTGGATAAGAATGAAAGTCATGTATAAAATGAAAATGAATAAAGTTCAAATAATAAATTGTCCCATATTACTTTTATATCTTTTTTTTTCATATTTTCGTTAATTTTAAATTATTTTTGTATCGATTTAGATTGTTTAGTATCAATTATTTTGATTGCTTTATTTATTTTTCTAACTAAAGCTAGTGAGTTGTCCTTTGGTAAAATCAGAAACTTTTTAAAATGTAAAGGAAGATAGTTATATATATATAAGACACAAGATTTTTATTGACAT
>BMAV01008830.1:0-15140 GCA_019973955.1 Trichonephila inaurata madagascariensis | reverse complement strand
AATTTTATTTTAGTATTAATGTAGTGGAGAACCGATACTCTTCTTCCGAAAACCACTTCATTTCTATACAGCTGCTTATTTTTGTTAATATAAGAATTAAAAAAATGTAAGCCTTTCGTTTCTTCTTAACTGTAATCGGTTACGTGAGGATAAGAAAAAACGAATACAGATTTTGTCGGTAGCAAATGATGATTCATGAATCTGGCACGATTTCTCTCGAACGGAATTTCAGTGTTGTAGGTTTAAAAGGAAAAAAAAAATATATATATTTTACATGCAAACCATTTTCTGTTTATTTTCACTTAAGTCTGACACGTAGCAGTGTTTTTCTACTTTTTTTTTTTACCTAAGACAAGTTTTTAGAACATTGTTAGGTCACGCTATGGATTCAAAAGAATTTTTTTTGGATCTAGCAAAAAAAGAAATATTAATATTAAATAATAATAAAAAAACATGAATCCTAAGAGTATTTCAAAAACAATGTTCTTTGCATCATTCTGTATTTTTAAGAAGCTAATGTTATCCCCTTCTATAAAAATATATCTGTATCCCTTGCTTTGTAAAATTTGAAAAGTATTAATTTCTACCTTAAAACTGAATTATTTGGAGTAATTATGTGGTTTTCAATTGATTAAAAAAATTTTTATATATGTGTGTTTATCGAAAAGTTTGTATTCTATTTCTAATGAAATTACAGCTCTCTATCTACATCATTTCTTTACGTCATTAAAGTTTATATCTAAAATAGTGTATAACCTAAACTAAAGAATTTTACGTATAGCTGCTTTTGGAAGGTATTTGCCAAGAATGCACAATAATTAAAATATTTTCAAAGTCAACGTAAATACTTTCTTTATGTGTGATGGAAACAAATAAAAATAAAATACGGTATTGATTGTTTAATTCAAAATAATGATTATTTAAAAAATAAATATTACAAAACATTAATTTAAACATTTGGTTTTAAGAAGATGTTGGCACTTTTAATTCCCTATTAAATTACTCTTTTGGTATGTGAAAGTGAAATGTCTCGATTCGCGGTAAATGTTTAACTTAGAACTCAAAATCAATTTAATTTATAGTCTCAAATTTTGATTCCATAAATAATTAAACTCTATAGAGTTTTTGAATTTAAACAAAATCCATTTGTAGAACTTAAAAACTACAATTTATAACTAATTTTTTTAAATTTCATTTAGCACATCTGACTACGCAGCGATTCATGATTTTTTAAAAGAATAATATTTTAATTATTTATATATTTAGTATCTTGAATTACAATATACAGAGAGAGATAAATTTGTTTTAAAAATATTATTGCAATAAACTTTAATGCATTTTTTGGCAAAAAAAAACCGCAGAAGAAATAGCATAATATAAAAATATTCATTCCTTCATAGAAAAGGCTTCTAAAATAATAATATTCGGCTCTACATATCCATAATTTTTCTTCATATCCAGAACTAGGGTGCTTGGAGAATTCACATTGTTTTCAGTTTTATCAAAATAATAAAATTGTTGTTTTCATAAAAAATTCTCTGCTCTGATATATTAAAATATGAATGAATCCAATTCTTAATTTTAAATTTCAAAACTTTTAGTTCATACCCTCACGAATAGCATGGAAACTATTTGCAGCAAATATTATATAAATATACGAAATATCTTTTGAGTTATTTTTCTAAGAGTAAACTTTTTCAGAAAGTGGACTTTCATATAAACATTGCATAAGAAACAAATGTAAATTTATTAAACTAATACGATTTTTATAAACTACTTTGATATGTTTTAAAGATTTTTTTTGCAAATGCAAGCAGTAATATTTTTTTTAATTAGAAGTAAAAATTGAACTCGTTTATGAGAAGATTTAAACTCTTCTAGTTTCAAAACAGCTAGTTTTAAAATTGTACTGTAAGAAAATGCTAATACTAATTGTATTTCTGTGTTTCTCAGTTTCCATAGAAAAGTAGTTTTAGGAATGTGAGGTTTCAAATATTTTATTGAATAAATAAATATATATATAAAGTTAGACATTCTTTTTTCGAACTTTTTTCAACCTAGTCAAATTTATTAAGTGTGAAATACAACCTCTGACAATAAAGTTCGGTGAATATTCCTGTAACATTAATGCATGTGAAATATTAACGAAAGTTAAATTATTGTCCTTCAAAATAGTCACCTCCCATAACTATGCACCACTGAAATCTACTATACATGTCCTTCAAACTTTGCAAGAAGTCTTCTTTTGGGATGGAGTTCAAAAGCCTCATCACGTTTCGTCGGATGTCAGGAATAGCGTCAAATCTCTTCGCTTTCAAAACGAGTTTGAGTAGTAGGAATAGGAAGAAGTCTGGAGGATTGAGATCTGGCGAGTATGTTGATGTTCAAATTGCACTACCCTCTTTTTCTCTAGGAATTGTTTGACAATATTGGCTGTGTGAGGATGAGCATTGTCGTAAACAAAAAACCATAAATCTTGTTATGCGTACTGGGGTCGTACCTTACGTATCTCTCCACGTTTTTCTCAATCCAAAATACTTGGAAACCATTTGTCGCTTGAATTCACGGTTAATCTGCGGTTCATCAGCTATTATGCGCACAGTTCAGTGCGCATATCTTTCGTGATTAATTTTCTTACTTTCTCAAAGTTTTCATCACTGATGGAGGTCACCGGTCTTCCGCTACGAGTTTTGTCAGAAGCACTTCCCAGTTCAAACCACTCATGTGCTCACTGCATGGTAAGATCTTCTTTTGAAAGGTAATTTTCATGCACACGTACCAGCATCGCATAAGTTTCTTTTCGGAGTCTTGCCAAGCTTAAAACAAAACTTTAAATTGAGCTTTTGTTTCTTCATTTTTCTGTGTTCTCAGTTAAAAATCAATGCTCTGAGCCTACGCTTTGTAAAACAAGTCTTAAATGGAACACAAACGACGCTCAACTGAGCTACGGGGGAGATGATCAATACCTGCCTTTACACACGTGTAGCGTTTTGTTTCACCAATGTTTCCAGATTGGCCTTTCAGACCTTATTCACTTATTGTCAGAGGTTTTATGTTTTTAAATCTTCATATAAATTTTCATACAACACAAATAATGTTAGATTTTGCCATTTTTTGCTCTCAAAAAATGGGATGATACATTATGTCTAAAATCATAAAATATTGAATTTTTTTCTCAAAAAACTGAAACATGGGAAATCAGTAATGCAAGTTATATATAACTGTCTATCAGGATGCAGTGATTTATTCAAATGTGATATTCTATATTTTCAGCGAATCTTATCAAAACCCTTATGAAAAAATAGAATTCAAATATAAAGGGGATATAACGTTCTTTATTAAGCTATAAATATATTTTTCCTTCGAAACTTCTCCCAATAATTTCTATAAGCACAAAACACTATTTCCTTTAATATAAGACTATTTCACATACACCTGCTTCATTTTACATCAACAACACTATTTCTGCCCGTTGTTGAATCATATGCATCATGAGATACTGGAAGTTCCGGAAAACATTACTAAATCCTATTTACTATTGTGGAAAACAACTTTTCCATTCTATTTCCTCCATTCAGCCTTATGAGACATCGTCTGGTAATGTATTTATTTAACCGAGGAATCAAAGATGTGGAGGCGGGAATGTTTTCGAAAAAGAAGAAAGGGAGGAAATGAAGTGAATTGGAGTGTGAAGGCTTCTGAGCTCTTCATTGTATTACCTGTCTCTTATTCCGGATTTGATTTTGCGTCTCAAAGAGCCTCTCTCTTGCTTTGCTTTTTCTTTCTCTCCTGCACCAATCATCCGGGCTGAGATAGCTTAGAACTGTTTAATCAGACGGGGGTGTTAGGAAATTAAGGAATAATAAGTTACGACTAAATGATTCAGAAAGTGTCTCTTAGACTTATACTAAGGAATGCCTACATATACGTAAGAAACTGTACATTTCAGTCAGAAGCAAAGTAAATTAGTACTATAAATTATTATAGTACTATTATAGTACTATAGTAGTATTGTATTGTAGTGTTATAGTATATATATATATATAGTATTATAGTACTATAGTATATATATAGTATTTTGCAATTTCAATAAATGCGTTTCAGTTAACTGGATGAAAATCTTACAATTTTACAACAGGAGGCTTATGAGGAAAACATAATGCACGAGTGATTATAAAAATGTTTAATTTTATTTTCACTTTCTTTGAGAAGCTTCCTTACGTTATAAGTTACGAAACAAGTACACATATGTACTTGATATAGGTTTTAATGCTTGTAATGACATTAAAAAAATAAAATACATTCTTTATGTTGCAATGAAGCCAAGTAGCTGAGTGGTAGAGTATTGCTCTTCCACCCCACAGACCCAGGGTTCAAATCCAGGGCTGGGCAAGGTCGACTCAGCTTTTCGTCCCTTCAGTGAGTCGATAAATGAGTACCAAGCCTCTGCTTGGGAACTAAACACTGGGGATTTCGAGTTATACTGATCAACAGGCCGGAACATTTGTTTATGCACCTCAGAGCTCAAAGTTAGGAATACTGAGAAGGGTACTGTAGGCCTTGGCCCTCTTACGCTGTTGCAACAATGGGTTTAATTTTTACGTTGCAATATACGCAATGAGTAATATATATATAAATTTTAGGCTTTATTTATTAATTTTTTTTTTTTGCTTGCATTAAATTTAAAACGAATTATTATCTACAAAAGATTGTCAGAGGTAATGTATTCTGAAGATTTTATTATTAATTTATTTATAAACTTCAAAAAGTTTTGTAACTTTAAACTACAATCAATCAACAGTTATAATAAAAAAAAATTAGACACATTATATTTAAAATGTATTCACAAGATTATATGCGTATCTATCATTTCTATATTTCTTACGAGTTATTTAGTGTAAAATAAATTATACTTCTTCCATCTAGCTCATATTTATTTCCTAAAATTAGTAATGTAAAATGTAAACCACCTTCTATAATTTAATAAGTAATCTGGTTTCCGAATTAATCAAGAAGCGGTTTAGATGTTGCACATTGAAAAAATTTTAAAAAACACAATAATCTACAATTTCAGGGGGAATTTTTTTTCCCCATATTTGGGGAATGAAAAAAAATCAAGATTTTGAAAGTTCAGCTGCAATAAAGTCCATTTTGACAATTTTCTATAAAATTATTAGGTTTATTTTATTACATGTATTTCATACTTTTTTCCTCTATTTTGTCCCTTACCTTTTCAGCTTCTCTTCACTATTCTTTTATCAATATGAAGACCCACCAAATTAGTTTTCCATAAATCTTTTAATTACCTATTTATGTCCCTTTTAAAATTTGCAATTTTCCTTATTTATATCAGTTAAGGTCAGATCTGGGTATTGTTTTAATTCCTACTGTGATTATTTAAAAAAAACTCTTCCTTGGATACAGTAAATATCTTTTTATTCTTTTTATATTTTTATGAATCTAAATTGTGTATAGTTGCATTAAGAAACAAATGGTAATATTATCTGTAAGACTAAGAGAAGTTTATGTAAGCACAGCGATAATACTTCCCGAATAAAAATCTACTTAATTAGCTCACACAGAAGATACAAAATCCAGAAATTTAACTATTTGCATAAAATGAGTCTAGTGTTAATGATCAATTTAATTATTTGCAATGAGAATGGAAAAAATTAGTAAGCAATTATGTATTAAAAAGCATTGCTTATTTAGAGAGTCCAGTAAAGAAAGGTTTTTGGTTACAAAAATTAACCATTTTTTTCAGCGTTTCTCAAACTGTGGGGCGAACCCCCCCTTCTAGGGTGGCGTGATATCACTAAGAGAGGGGGACGAAGCACATCGAAAAGTCAAAAAGAATTTTAAAAAAATTACAAATTTACTGAATGGAAGCAAATATATATGTATACATTCGAACATAACAATAAAATACACATTTACACTGATATAATTTACTTATAAATGTTTCAGTACTACACAATGTATTTGATAATTAATCTCATAATATATATACTCTAAGTGATGAACCAATTTAATAACTACTAGAGACTCATGTAGGCTTCTCATATACAAAATTCAATACTTATATTGATAATTTTTACGGTTTATGATTAAAATCGTATTGTAGGTTTAACGTCAAAAGACATTCATATTGCATTCAATACATTGTTATTGTGTGAAGAGGGGCGCGATGAAAATTATGATTGAAAATTGGGTCGCAAGCATTAAAAGTTTTAGAAGCACTGATTTATAAGCTTCGAACTTTTTATAAAGATCACAGGTAATGAATGAATGCAGCTTAGAATCTTCCTTGGAAGAAGCACAGTTTTAAAAAAATAAATTATATGGTAGAAATCTTCCTAAATGATGTTCAAGAGAAATGAAATTTCAACGTGCAATGTGCAGAAGAAATGGAGATTTAGAAAGAAGTTGAGAAGGATGATAGTTTTTCTAAATGTTATGCAGATAGAGCCGATGCTGTTGTCCGCTTTCTCCTAACCACCGGACTTTATGAGAGTATATATTTACTGGCTTGGCCTGAAGGCTATCAAGGCCTGGCCACTCTGCGGCCATACCAGAATGGATGGTGAACACCTGTACTAATGCACTGGACTCAATGAATACCCGACTGATGACATCGTCAATCGGTACTGAGAGGTTCGGCGTCAAGAAGCCAATCACGGGCGTTGTACAAGTAAATAAAAAAAAATGTTGTGCAGAAGGGATGGGGATTTAGAAAGAAGTTTAGAAAGATGATAGCTTCTAAACGTAATGCAGAAGGAATGAAGATTTAGAAAGAAGTTCAGAAGGATGATAGTTTCTAAATGTTATGCAGAAGAAATGTATCTTCATAAAAGTTTAGCCTAAAGAATTAAAAGTAAGCCGAGATGTATGAATGAGCTTAGCTGACGTCTAACATTTAGATTAAGAAAATATATTCTGCCGTGTCTGAAAAAAATGTATAATTTATTAACATTTACAGATTGAAAATGTTCTTTTGCCATTTTTGTATACTATATTCCATGGGTTTTGAATTCAAATAATTTTAAAAAAAAGAGAGATAGAACAGCATAGCATGTTTAATAATGTCTGTAAAAAGATTAAAAATAGGCTACAGCATTCACTCTCCGTTAAAGTGTGTCGAGTTCATACTAGTATTTAACAGATCTTTCATTAATTTAAATTAATTCAAATCACAAATCAGAGTGCATCCTCTTAACTATTACGTATTTTTAATTATGTTCCATATTTTTCGTAATTTTTTATTAGATAACAAATATGAAGTTACAATATTGAATATAACAGAAATGTTCCTATAGCAAATAACTTAAGTAATAATAAATAAAAATTTGCTTTTAATGAATCTAAAATATTTAAAATAACAATAAAAATAAGTATGACACTGTATATAATTATTTTCACTTGTGAATAGTATATTTTTAAAAAAGTTATGTTACTAATTAATCGAGTTACACGAAATAGATTAATATAGTGATCATATATTTAACACTAATTGCTGAGAAGTACATTTTTATTGTAACTCATACTTAACGAAATATATATATGCTGAGTTCATAAATATTCGTTTAAATTAGTCTGAAACAAATTAGATTGATGAATAAACCAATACGTAAAGAAAGTTTTCATGAATAATTTATAATGTTTATACTTAGTTAATTGGCAATTTGTTTTGAGTTTATTTAAATTAACTGAATGGTATTGTCAATACAAAAGAAAAAAATATAAGACGCTTTGCTTAGCATTAAACATAAGGTCGTATTTTATTACATTTATAAAAAAAATATAAATGTAATATATAATTCATGCAAAAACTCAACTGGAAAGTAATACACAATTTTATGATAAAAAAAACTGGAATCGATATCAGTCGTTAATAAACATTTATTAATAATATTTCACACTTTGTTTAAATTTATAAACTAGTATAAATAGAATCAAACTATCCAATTATGACCTAAAAAAACTGAAAAAAAAAAAAGGATAGAAAATACGTGGAAAAAAATTTTCTTTAATTATGCTATTATTTCTTTTATTTCTTATGGGATAGAAGAGTACGTACATTTTATTCATAGATATTGCAGAAATCTAATGGATGCATCCTAACAAACAATATTCAAAATTAATCAATAAAACTAAATGATGTAAACAAATTTGGGGTTTTCCCAATTAATCCCTTTTTCAAGTCCCTTTTTTCAATATTTACTATTTGCTCACACTCTCCCTATATATATATATATATATATATCTTTTTCAAACTTTCAAGCATAATAAAATACTTTTCATTCATCCACTCAAGTTCAAACACATTTTTTTAAACTTGTAGTGGAGGGTAGTTGATGTTAATACAGTTTTTTTCAAATATTAATTCATTTTTAATTAATAAATAAGTAGTAACGAACAAAAATAATAGTCCAACACCATATATAAAAAGGAAAAATGCTCGTTGTGTACTTGTAGTGCAATTGATAGCGTGTTGGTATCCAATCCCACCTGGCTTGGACTAATTTCTATGATTTCTTCTGATTGATATTTCAATATACTATTTTATAGGAATAATTCGCTTTAATCAATGAATAAATAGTAACAAACAAAAATAATAGTTCAACACCATATAGAAAGGAAAATGGAAAATTGCAAAAAAAAATCTTCTTGTACATCTGCCTAATATCGTGTAGGGCTACCACGAGCACGCAGAAGTGCCACAACGAAAAGTGGCATGGATTCGATTAATGTCTGAAGTAGTGCTGGAGGTAATTGACACCATGAATCCTGCAGAGCTGTCCATAAATCAGTAGGAGTAAGAGTGGGTGGAAATATCTTTTTAAGGCTGTCTTCGGCAAAAGTACGAGAGCTTGTACTAAACGCGAAGCACATTTTAGGACAGAAAAATTGCCTCAATTTTCATGGAAATTTGGAGCATTATACCTCATGCATCTGTTAACAATACAGTGTTGTTAAAAATTTCAAAATATTCCATGAATACTCTTTTTTTTCTTTTGAATACGTGCAGGGGTGGCTCATTTAACATTATGGTACAGGAGAAAAAACGCGGAACGCATTTCATACCAGAAAAAATGGATCAACTCAGTTAAAAATGGGATGCATGATAAAAAATGCTGCTCTCTAAAAGGTAGTGAAGCCAGAATATCATATTAATTTTCATTTTTTTATATCTGAAAGAATGTTCCAAATTCTTTTCCGATTCTTTAACATTAACCGAAGACAACCTTAACAGCACGTTGCAAGGCATCTATATATTTCTTCTATAATGTTCCTGTCTGGGGATTTTAGTGGCCAGCCGAAGTGCCTAAATTCAGAAGAGTGCTCCTGGAGCCACTCTGTAACAATTCTGAACGTGTGGGGCATTGTCCTGCTAAAATTCCCGAAGTCCGTCGGAATGCAAAATGGACATAAATGGGTACAGATCAGACAGGATGCTTACGTACCTGGCACCGGTTAGAGTCATATTTAGACGTATCTGGGTCCCATATCACGCCAACTGCAAACACTCCATACCATCACAGAGCCTCTACCCGCTTGAACAGTCCTCTATTGACATGTAAGGTCCATGAGTTCATGAGGTTGTCTCTATACCCGTATACGTCCGTCAGCTCGATTCAATTTTTAAAAAAATCCAGAAAGAATTTTTATCATTAAACTATTATTCCAATTATAAACTAGCCCGAACCCCCCAACCCGAAAAAACTACATTTTTGGAAAGCCCCCAACCAGATGGTAAAAAAAATGAATCTCAAAACAACGCTTAAAAAAAAAATTTTTTTTCCCAAAAACAAGATTTAAAAAAAATGATTTAAAAAAAATCCTAAAAATTTTAAACATTGACAAAACAAACGAAAACCCCGGGTTTTTGGGAAAAATTTTTTTCTTAAAAAAAAAAAAAACTAAAATTAAAAAATTTAAATTTAAATTTCCGGTTTTTTTAAAAAGTTTTTAAAAACAAATTATAATTTTTTAAAATTTTAAAAAGACAAAAAAATTTTTACAATTTTTTTTGTTTTTCCCCAAAAAAAAAAAAATATTTACAATTATAAATTAATTTATACTTTTTTAAATTTTTCCATTTTAGATAAAAAAATTTTAAAAATTTATTTTAAAGAGTTTGACATTTTGGAATTGTTCCAAAATACAATTTTCCCTAACATTTTTAAAAATTAAATTTCACGACATGCTTTTTGAAAAAAATTTTTTCTCCACTTTCCTTTTCCCTTTTAAAAAATTCTTTACTAATTATTATCTATCAGAAAATTTTTGATGATTTTTTTCCCCCTTTTTAAACATAAAATACGGGAAGGGGATTTTAAAAAAGGGTCAATTTCAAACAAAGAAAAAAATTTTTGAAGATTTCTAGACCAAAATTCATTACCACGTAAAGGTTTAGAAGTTTGAACTGTTTTCTATCCTGTTACTTTTTTGGGGGGGGTGTTAATAAAGGAGTGTGAGCTGAAAATATTAAATATTTTCGATTAGATGTAATTATTTGAGATAAACACTAAATAATTTGATTTTTTTACACATTATTTATAAATGAATAAGGCTATAAAAAGTGTTAAATGTTTAAAATATAATCATAATTTTAAAAAAAATTTTAACATAAGAAAAAAAGAAACATTTTGTAGAAATATTAATTAAATTTTCGTTACATGATTTTTCTAAAAAAAGGTATCTAATTACTAAATAAGTTGATTTATAAAGTTAAATATTTCCCCTTTTTACATTGGCATATTTTTATAAAAAAAAATTTTGTTAAACTTTTTTAAAAAGAAAAAATCAATTTTTTTATTTCAGTACTTTTAAAATATTTTGAAATAGAAAAAAAAATATAATACTTTAAATTGGTTTGGGGTTAAAGGAATACATTTCAAATTTTTTAAAAAATTTTATGCTAAAAAGGGTAATATTTTAGAAAATTGCCGCGCAACGTAAAATTTTTCTTAAATTTTTTTCAGAAATGTTTCTTATTTTCATATGCTTATAATTTTTTAAAATATGATTACATTTAAAACATTCCACGCTTTTTCAAACCTCATTCTCTTATAAATACCGTGTACAAAAATCGAATTATTTAAAAGAATTATATGTATTTGAAAATTGTTTATATATTTTCAGCATTCAAGAGAAAATTAACCCTCCAAGCCTGCACGAAAAGCCCCTCTTTCCCCAAAATGATTTTTCTGCCTTCGCAAGATTCCCAAAAGGGGGTTCTTTAAAAATACGGCTCAACCGCTTTTGAAAACCACACCTGACGGCAAAAAAATACGTGCAGTGCATTTTCGAAGCATCTCCAGAATGGCAAGACTTTACGTGCAGACCGCTTAGAGGGTTAACGCCCTGAGACTCATTATGTTGCAATTATAGACCTTGATAACTGAATTCTTGGCAAACTAACAAAACGAAGGATCCTACTTGGGTACGGACTAAAAAACTCGAAAAATATCTCTAAAGTCAAGGCTATATGAGAAATGACCACCTACGTTTCTGTCACTATGCGTGTCTTTTTCAACATTCACTCTCAAGAATGGATCCACTTTTTTTCGGATCATAGCTCGTTAAACTGGTAAGGAGGAAACAGAAATGCCTGTCATTTTCCAAGTCATAAATGGTCCAAAATTGAAAAAATTACGGCGTCATTGAAAAAAAAGTCCAAAGTAAATCATTTGCCCTGAAGAAATTTGAGTTACATATTCACAATTAATGTGCAAATAATCTATGATCATAATCTTCTGGCATTTTGAAGAATTGTTCTCGTCTTAAAGTGCCCACCTTCAGCGATAGTTCTTAGCTTTTAAACAATTCAACATATGCATCAGAGATTAATTAAAAAACTGATAGAAATCTTATTCTTTAGTGCTTACGAGATGGATATGATTAGCTTTTATAATAAATTTATTAGAAATTTCAGTATTAATGTGTCTCTACCATGCATAAATAGTTTAAATCTACGAAATCGGCACAATTTGTTTTCAAATAAAATTTTAAAAAACCCAATATAATAAATATTCAATTTTTTTTTATTTAAACTAATTAATTTACTTTTATCTGAATTATTGTAATCAGCTGAATCTTTGAAATTAATTTTAAGAACCACAATCTTTGTTTTCCTGCATCACAAAGTTTGGGGGAAAAAAATGCATCATTAATCATTTTTAATACTGTAAGTTTATATCGAACACCCTTTTCTATTATTCAAATAATCTTTCCATATTTTTAAGGTTTATTTTTCAAGAAACCAAATAAATCAAAAGTAAACTTGAATCAAATCCACTTTAAATCTCCAATTCCATTTGCAAACTAGTAACCCATGATGTTTTTAAATTATAGATAACTACCTATAAATATTTAAATAGGATCTCATTCCTGTATCACTTTCGCTTGGAGCATTTGAAGGCAATACTCCCAAGAGCAGCATCATTTATAATTTGATTGCGGATTACAGAGCACAGCCTCAACAGAAATAATATATTACCAATCATTAATAATGCAATACGAAAGCTCTTATGAAATTCAAATCTAAATTGCAATCCAAGCTAATGAGTTTCTAAAATTGAGGGTATCCGGAATTTTATATACAATGTTTTGTGGGAAAGCTATACATTTTCTTTTCGATTTTTTGGCACAATTATTTGTGATTTTTTAAAGCAAATCTTTTTTTTTTTTCCTTTTTCTTTGTGTCACTGATAGTGTGTAGAATGAACTTTTATATTTTTAACGAATTATATTCAAAAATTAAAAGAATAATATTAAAAATATATATTATTACTTTTTATTCACGACTGGAGCTGAAAATCAGTGATCATGAATTTTATAATGCCCTTGAATTTTTAAGGTTTTTTTCCCTCGAATGAAAAAAATTTCCTGTAGGCGCACACCCACTTCTTACGAAGGAACCTGAAATGGGCGTATGCCATTCTATTAATTTTTGAAATCATTATTTTGAGGTATTACTCTCTCCCAGTGTTACAAAAAAAATAGTATACTTTTAGAACTGCAGCCCTTTAAGCTCAAAAGAAATGTGATTTCTTTAAACAAACAATATTTCTATATATGTATTAGTCTGATTTTTTTCTATGTTCGTCTTTTACTTATTTTTAAATCTATCATTTTCTTAAACGGCGCACCCGAAATTTTCGATTTTATTTTTATGTGTTAAAAGTGCACGTTTTACACCATATTTTATGGTATATGAAATAAAAATAAATGCGTTTCTATGTGTGTTCATTTTTAAAAAGGTTTATTAGAACTTAGAACCTATTCACGTTCTTTCACATATAATCTACTAATACAAATAATAAAGTACATTTAGTCATTTTCTTTGAGCTCCCCACTGCGCAATGATGTTGCGCTGAAGACCCTCCATCCTAATTCCAAGTTAGTTTTAATTTATTCTTCCATCTTAAGTGTGAAACTTTAGGAACAACAAAAATTTTAAAACAAATCTAAGGGTATTTTTTTAGCTATATATATATATATATATATATATATATATATAATATATATATTTGAGCCCCTGTAGTCTTAAAACCACAGTGTTCACTAAAATTGGGCTTTAAATTTAATTTAAACCATGGAATATAAGAAGGATTCAAAAACAGCCATGTCAAAAATTTAAACTCAAAATCATTTTTATAAAATTACATCAGCAAACAAATGCTGCATTCATGAGAAAGCAATGACTTAGTTTTGCTTTAATACAACAAATGTGTTTAAAAATATAAATTCTTATCAGAGGACGTGGTGAAATTCTTAAATATTATGACCACGTTAAATTTACAGCTGCATAAAATAGACCGAAACGAGTATTTATCGAATTTTGACTCGTAACGCTTTCAAAACAAATTTTCTTCCAGGAAAATAACGAGTGACCACCTGTCATAACAATAAACATATCAGAATTTATGCTGTGTATGTGTGTGTGAAAATGGAAACTATTTTTCTCCAAACTAAAAATACATTCGTAGGATATATATGTATATATATATATCAAAGCTAAAACTATTCGTAGAATACTTTTACAGTCGTAGCTTCAAAACCTAATGATTTTTCAATTATCATGCTTGAATCATCACCAAAATGACTTGTTTAGAGTGGATTAGATTTAGATAGCATAATGGTCAATCACAATATCAATACGTCATCAGCCAATACTGGAGTGGGTCTGTAATGGCAAGTAGGCTGATTCTCTTTTCATAATTAGACGTCCTTAATATCCATCAATGGTTGTGAAATCTCTGAAAACCATCAAAATATTCTTGCTAATCACTTGTTTCCTCTTAATTATATTTTAAGTGGGAAGCATTGGATTTTCTTCCAAACAATACATTGCTGCATATTTCAAACCCAACGTTACAATAGCTTAGGTTAAAAAGGATATCAGATTTAAACTTCTCCTGCTTTTAATGTAGAAAATGTATTGGGTATTCTCACATGTGCAATTCATCGAATTTCTAAGTAGTATGCTTCATTTTGCGGCTTAAAATTCACTATTAACGATACTTGGCTTCAAATCAAACTGGAAGTAATTCCAAACGGTAACGTTATCGTGAGGACATTTATAATAACGTTGTCGTAACTGGCAACATTTTTGACTGTACGAAAAAATAATAATAATGAAAAATCGAAAAACGTTGCTGTTGCTTAGAAAGGGGGTAGGTTCACGAAATGGTATCTGTATCTCAGTAATGTTAAAAATAGGAATTTTTAAGGAATATTTATAAATATTCAGTTAAATAAAAATACTCCTTTTTTTTATTGAATATTCTTTGAACCATAAAACATACTTAAATCAGAGTTTATATGAAAAGGATGTCCAGTTATTTTTTTTTAAAAAAAATTATTTTTGCACATATCTGTTTTTTGAAAATGAAAGAGAGAACTTATCTAAAATTAAATACTCTCTGAGAATTAACTTCCTCAAAGAAGCAATCCTCCGAAATATAATTTCAAACAGGGTCTTCATTAAATTTAAAGGAACTTCTTTTGTGTGGAAGATGTTTTAAAAAAAATTAAAATATAATTTTTCAAATTTCGGTATCTCCAAATATTTGCTTCAGTTGATTCTAAATGAAGAATAACTTTTATCACCACCTTTTTGATAAATTTTGAGT
>BMAV01008829.1:0-15888 GCA_019973955.1 Trichonephila inaurata madagascariensis | reverse complement strand
TTTTCAACACATTCAAGGTGTTAGAATATTTGCATATTTTTTTATTTATCATGTAATTTATTGTTGTATGGCAACGCGCGGTAAAACCAGATTGCTCCCACTATATATACTGGTGCATCTGGCACCATAGTTTGTAGTAAATCAAGTATCATTAAATATGTGAACAACTGAAGACTGGCTGTTGTTGCTGTTAATTTCGAAGTCCGTACACAAGGTATGCAAAACAGCAAAACTCTTGATTCGTTAAATATTTTAGAAAACTAGTACACAAATTTGTGAATTATATTTTTTTGATAAGCGAGAAAGTTTAAAAAGGGTATGATAAAAAAAAAACAAAGCATTTTACTTAACAAAAAAGGGACGTTTATGAACTAAAAAAAGACTTTTTAAGCATTTTTTTTGCGTAAAAAAAAAGGAAAAATGACTCAGTAATTTTTAAATTTAAAAAATCAAATATTTTTTTTTATAGAATTATTCATAAAATATGGGGACAAATTAAAAAAAAAAAAACCCAATTTTTGGCAAAAATTTAACATTGTGGGTAAATTTCCCCCTTAAAAATTTTTTTAAAGACCATAAATAGGAATTCCTAAATTTGCCTGTTTTAAAAACCCATAATGTATTTATTGGGAATTTAAGCGAATGAAAAGTAATCCTTTCCCTAATTTTTCATAGTACAGTGCTGGACTCTTAGGTAATTTGTTAATAAATATCTAATAAAAAGAAATAAAAAGAAAAAGAGAAAAAAAAAAAGATAAAAAATTTCCCAATATTGAAAAAAATATTAAATAGGTGTTTGTTTCCTTTGTAAAATATTTTAAATTTAAATAACAGGGCATTTTTCATGGAAAGAATAATGCATAGGATAAAGATAAGAGCCTCAAACTTTTTTGTTTATATAAATTTTTTTTTCGTGAAAAACTCAAAAGTTTATAAGAGTTATATAAATCAGAAAATTTTGGTACATTTTTATTCTTACTTAAAAATTTTTTTTTCTTTTTTAAAAAGAGTCCGTTTGAACCATGGGCAAATCAAGAGGACGACACCAGCGGCAATCTTCTCCCCAAACCAAATGGGGGAAAAAATGAACCTAGCCAGATTTAATCCCCTACAAAAAGATGTTTTTTTTGGGGGTAGATGCCGAAACCGCAACACTCGGCCCGAGGGGAAACATAACATTAGGCTTCCTGGCATTTAAGATTTTTAAAAAAAAGAAAATCTTGATATCCCCAAAAAATTTAAAACATTGCCCTTTTTTTTTTTAAATTTTCCGAATAATTCGATTTGTAAATTTTTTTATTATTCCAATGAATTTATAGTTTTATATATTGAAAAATGCCATCAATTGCATTCGAATATTAGAGAAATGCTGAGGAAAAAAAATATTATATCTAGAAGTTGTGACGGGCTCATCGCGTTTTCTACTAAAAATTCCCTTTTGGTTCTCTGGGGCCGAAAAGGCAAATTTTTTCCAACCAAACCCAGAAGCGAAGCGTGAATATCAAATTAGAAACCTTTTAAATAGCAGAAAGTTTTAAGGTAAGCGTATGACATAATGGAAGTGATTATGTAGTCTGAGTTTAAGCGCGTGAACGGGAAGGAAGAGAAGAAAGCCGTCATTGAGTGTGAAGCTATCGTGACAGACCCGATCAAGTCACGGTGGATACTTCCACGCGGGGATAAACAAAAGATATTTAGAACCGAGAGGATTGCGGTTAAACAAGAGATTAAGGTAGAAAAATTTTCTTTTCATTAGGACTGTGTATAAGTTAAAGATTAGGAATAGGCGGGATATAGTGATTAAAGTCGGGCTTATTTGGTAATACGTATTGTGTTTTTCCCTCAGATCCACTAAGTTATAATATAAAATATTATCATTGTTAATGTTTAAGTAAGATCTTATAAAGACATTTTAAGATCATGGCAACGCCGATTCTTCTTTCCCACCCCACACCTCTAGGTCACGAAATTAACTTAGAAGTAAGGTATTACCCACGGGTGAAAACCTTACAAAGTTAGAGATACTCCTTAAATATTAGGTGATTTATTTACCACCAAAACGGAAAATCCATCAAGTAGAATTCTATGAAACGTAATATTTAGGTTTATTTTATGATAAAAATCACTTGTGTAAATATGTATAGTCTCTTTTCCGCAATTATTTTTAACTCTGGGCGTACTAGACTACGTTTCTAGAGTCCCCAGATATCTGGGGATACTGACCTTGACGTTGCTACACACATTTCCTATTAACGCTGACTAAGGTACACTTTCGTTCGTTTTATGTTTCGCTTTCTAAAATTTGTATAGCTATTTTTGTCGTTTATTTTTGCTTTTTCTTGCCAGTAAGGCATCTTCGTTGGATTACAACGTAAGTACTGAATTAGAATATTTGCCGGGGAAACCGATGAATACAACAGTGACACTGATATGGGTCTATCAATTTACGAAGAAGTTAAAAAAATGGAAAAAAAAAAAATGACAATACACTTATATAACACAAGTGGAAAAGCTTTTTGTTCCAAGGATCATTTCAAGAGATTTTACAAATATTTGTAATTTTAATTTTTGATTTCCTGTTTTTTCAAATTTTTGTATAACCCATACATTTTGTAATTTTATACAATTCCAATAAAAGAAAATCTACCGTATAATGTTTCATGTGCTTGTTACAGTAGTGTAGACCTAAAATGAGTCATGTATCCACATGAGGTTACAATGGGATTTTGACATACATAGTATAAATCCACTAGAGGTTACATGGCACTCAAGGGGTTAAAAATGACGATTAATAAAAATAAAAAATATTCTTTATTCTATTTACATCCTACTTGGCCTTTTTAACTATTTATTGTATTACTTTTGTAAAACTATGATGGAAATTGTAAAAATCATTATTGAAACCATTTTTTGAAGCCTGTGCATTTATATAAGTAAAACTTTATATTTTTCTTCTTCTTCGAAACGGTTAAACCAATAATTATGATAACGGATGAGCTTATAAAATTGAGTTTCAAGAAATTTTCAAATTTTAATTGTGTAAAAATGTATGATCATTTTCAGGGGTACCTTTATAATTCTAAACTAAACCTTGCAATTGACAATTAAAATATCTTTAAAATAAAAGTTTTTAAGAAAAATCCACAGGTCAAAATTTGGGAAAAACCCTTTTTGGTATCGTATTGAATATTGGGTTTCCGAAAAAAAATTATAAGATCGTTCGGTTTTAAATTAAAACCCTCGTGATGCTTTCCCAATTCTATTTAAAATTTATGGGCGCAGAGGTTTTCATTCACCTTGTTACCGGAAAATACATGGAGACGCGAGTTAACGTTCAGATGGGGATTAATTTGGGTTCACGTTTGTTGGCTGCCGAAGAAAATTTGTTGGGAAGGAAGTGGATTCTGTTATTTAGCCTCGCTTTTCTTATCTGAATTGATTAATGTTTCAAAGGGGAAAAATTTGGCAATATTTTGCAAAAGGTTCAAACAATCATATTAAAAGAAAAATTTATTAAACAAAGGGAAAAGTTGTGTTTTGATAAATAATATATCATTTCATATGGAACATTTCAGTAAACTTTGAGAGAAAAGGAGGGAAGTTATATTAACTACTGTATCTTTTTAGAATACATCTTTGTTTTGATATAACTTCAATTAAATTATGTTTTTATTTGCTAGAGAATATATATTTTTTCTTCCTATAAATTAAATTTATTTACTAAATCGAATTTGATGAAAATAGTTTTCAAGGATTGTTTGTCAAATATGCAATATAATAAATAGATCATGAATAAAATAAGGCATTAAAAATTAGGCTGTTTTTCTGTCTGAAAATGAGTTTTTCTTAGTAAAGCTTTTGACATTTTGGGAAGACAGCCCTCATATTAACAACATAAAAAATAGCTATAATTCTGCTGAAACAAAATAAAATGAATGTCAAATTAAAATGTATTTCATAAGTCAAAAACCTCAGCTTTTGTAATAATCATTTAAAAAGTTCTTTTGAAATTCTCTGATTCATTATGAAAATGAAAGAACATCTTTCATTCATACATAATGGGAATTGTGAACAGAATTTGTAAATGTCTAATCCTCAGTGACGAAATTTCCTCAGTGTCATATTTACATAAGGTAATAAATAAGAATGCTCTGAAGTTAAATTATAGCACTGTCAAACAAAGTGGAATTGAAAAAAATCAATGTCTAATAAGAATTAAATGGAACTTCTTTCGAAACAAATAATAAACCAATGTCATGAATTTTTCATGAAATTTTTTAAGAAATTGCCCTGAAAGTAACAATTCAAAATAAATGAAATAATTATTAATATTCACTTTCCTAGATTTATTTACCTTAAGGTATTCGACTACGTTCGGAACCGTGATTTTAAAAAAGTGCATAAGTGGATAATGTTCATGATATTTAGTGCCACCTAGATTAGACTACATGTAAAAAATTTTTTTAAGGAATATTGAAAAAAAATTATTTAAGTACAATATTTGGCAAAAATTAACTTAGAATAATTTTTTTTCAAAATGTTCTTTTTTGGAACAATGTTTTATTATAATAATATTTTTGCCTGTATATAACTGAGACCTTTTACAGAGGCTCAACTAGAATTTTTAAATATAAAACAAAAGTGGGTTTATTCATTTTTTACGACAACAGGGGAAGCAATTTAAAAAAAAATCCAATAATTATTTCAATTGGTGATAACTCTGAAAAGTAAAATTTTTTAAAAATTTAGTTGAGCCTCTGTAGAGATTTAGCTATATACAGGCAAAATATTATTATAATGAAGCATTTATCACAAAGGAGAACTTTTTTAAAAAATTTTTCTAATTAAATTTTTTCCAAAAAGTATTTAAATAATTTTTTTTTGAAAAAATGTCCTTAAAACAATTTTATGCTTATTCTTTTGAATGACACTAAATATCTAAAAATTCCCCATTTATGATTTTAAAATCACGGGTTTCCAAGTATCAAACCTTAAATCAAAAATAAATAAATAAAAACATGTTTTTTTTATTTCCTGCAGCAGCATTAGATCAATACATCAATCACTGAAGTGAAAAAACACACCGTGGAAACACATAAGGTATAAGAACAAATTAGGATTAATGAAACCAAGAATCAAGGAAACAATTTTTTAAAAAAAACCCATAAACATCATCAGAAAGTCAGCCAGATTGCAAAGCTTGTAACTGATCTTTTACCTTCTAGTACCTATCGGATATCTTACCAGGGACAGCAGGGCAAATTTCCAGGTGCTCAACATTCATTATGACAGTGACCCTTTGGGGTGTTTTTCCCCCTAGGGGGTTTATGATAATCCTACGAGAGGGCGCGTGAGCATATCGAAAAAACAAAAGGTTACTTTTAAAAAATTTTTAAGTTACGAAAGGGAAAAAAAATAAAATACATTCTGAACACAGAAAAAATTAAACCACGTTGCATTTTTTTTCCCAAAATCTGCAACTTTTTGGAACAATGCACCAAGGTTTGGCTAATTCAACTGAAAAACCGATTATCGCGACAACTTTTGTCATTGTTTTAAGTTACATTGTTACAACAATGGAGACGAATCTCTAAGTTTGCGAGACGAAAACAGGTAATTAATTTAATTTAATTTAATTAATGAATTAATATTTGCAAAAACTGTATTAAATCACGTGTCACCCAGAAAAAGGTTTAAAAAATTTATTTGAATTTTGACGGGATGAAAAAATAATTGGGGTTCCCGATTAGCCGGAACCGTGTTTTTTAAAAAAGTGAAAAGGGAAAAAAATTTTATTTTTAGTATCCCCTTAGATTAGAAATGTACAAAAAAATTTTTTTTAAGAATAGTATTACAATAAAAATTTTTTAAAATTACAACATTTTGACAAAAATGAACATAGAATGACCCTTTTTCCCAAAATAATATTTTTTTGTAAAAAAATGCTTCTATTACAATAATTTTTTGCCTGTAAAAGCTCAGCCCTTCTTGAACAGAGGTTAAACCCAGAATTTTTGGGTTATAATTTAAAGGGGTTTATCCTTTTTTTTACGACAAAAAGAGGGAAGAAATTTTAAAAAAAACCCCAATTAATTACTTCAAGGGGTTTTGTAACTCTGAAAAATAATGTGAATTTTTAAAAAATTATAGATGAGCCTCTGTACAGGGGTTATTTGCTTTAAGAAAATTTCTATAATAAAGTATTTTTCCCAAAAAGGATTTACACGTATTCTAATAAAAAGTGACACAAAAATATTACGAAAATTATCCTTTTTATACGTTTTAAAATCAGGGTTTCCCCAAACGTATCGAATCCCTTAACGTTTAAAAAGGGGGCCCCACGATAGTTTTTTTAAATGCATACAGAAGGCGTGAGCTGATGGGGAATTAAAATAAATGAGAAAAACTTGACATTTTTAACTAATAACTGGGCAACTAAAGCATGAGAAATAATAAACATGCGCTAGATAATCGTATCCATGCACGAAAACACAATGTATGGCTAAGAATAATTCGACTATTCTCTCTGTGTTTTTATATAATAATGCACAATTCTAAAATAATTATATCAAGCTGTTTATTTTGGATATGTGTGTGAATTTCCTAGAGATAACCACTTCATTTATTATGAGGGATATGGAATGTGTATACCATGAATAGCAATATATAAAGAGACATGCAGAGAGAGTCTTTACTTCAGCGTTTCTCAAACGGTGGGGCGCATACCTCCTTAAGGGGTATGATAGGTCTGTGAGGAGGGCGCGAGCATTTTGAAAAGTTGAAAACAAAACATTTTTTAAATTTTTTTTTTTAAATTTTTCAAAAATTTAAATAAACAAAAAAAAACATTTTGACATAATAAAAATAAAATATTCATTTACACTGATATAATACACTCATAAATGTATCAGTACTCTACACAATGTATTTTATAATTAATTTAACAATATTAAGTTTAGAAAAAGTTTAATAATTACTTGTGAACCCATGGGCTTGTCATATAAAATGTATAGAAAAATTAACACTTCGTTGGATAATTTGTACAATTTATAATCGATTCCTTAACAGCTGATTAAAACTTACGCGATTCGCTCCCCAGTACCACTGTTGTCCACGTAGGCCCCGTATGTGAATTCCCTTGGGGGGGGGGAGGGGGAAAAAAAAAATAAAAAAAGCAAACCCCTGAAATAAGTAAATACTATGCAAATACTGTCAAGGTCCTCTTATTGTCTTCCAAAGTCTTCGAAATAATTTAATAGATAGCTATGCAGAGAAAAAATTGTACTTCGGAAAGACGTACATATACGTCTAGGGCAATTAACGTTGTGGCTGAATGAGACATTTATATACGCCAGCGGCGCTTAAGACGTCAAAGTCGTGCTGTAGCTTTAGCGTCAAAGTATAGTATTATTGAATTCAACATTGATGTGTATTAAGGGGGAGTATGGAAAAAGGGCCCGATGAAAATTATGATTGAATATTGGGTCACAAATTATTGAAAGTTTGAGAAGCATTTTCTTTTACTTACAAAAATAAATGTTTCGTCCCCATTTTATTAAAAATATTCAGATTCATGAATTTTTAAAAAATCGTTCTATTGATCCCAGGTTCGGAGGCCTGATCTATTGATACTTATATCAATATTAACAAGTATATACTTACTAGATATATATTCCAGACGAATTACAGTGAAATACATTCAACACGAAAACGCTTAAGACGAAATATCGGTTAACATGAAATAATACAACGGATTCAAAAAACTACTATGGATTTCCATGCTTTTTTTTTTGTTACAAAAAATCGAAAAACGCCCAACACGAAAAGATTTTCCTTTTGGGGGAAAAAGGGAAAAAACGAAAATTTCCAACTGCGCAGGCGAGGAAGGGGTTTTAAAAGGGGTGTGAAATGGGAAGCGGTTTTGTATGTTTCGTGAAAGGAGGTTTAAATCGGCTTTTTAAATATCCCCCCGGAATAGCATGCGACTCGAGCTCATTTTTCGTTTATCCCAAACTACTTCCCCCAACCTCTTTCAAACGCCACGCAAAAACATTTCATATTTTTTTGGCTTTCGAATTCGGTGATTGCTGTGTGAATAAAAATCAGTGAGTTTAAGTCGTAATTTTTTTTTTACTAACACAATGGCAAAGGAATTAGTAATAAATCGTATTAAATTCTTGTGAAAGTTTCTGTTTCATTGATTTTTACTAAATACTTTCATATATACATATCTACGTAAATAAAATATATTCTAATAAATTAATTCTGTTGAATATATGGATTTTTTTTCAATATCCTTTAACAAGAAAAACTATTTCAGTGCCCTCAGTTTTCATTGTATATGAATAAAAGGGAGTTTGATTTTAAAAAAATGCTACGGTATCCCACTGGTCAAGGTATCGGATCATGAGTTCGAGACCAGTACCATTACCCAAGATGCACGTTAAATATGTCGAGAGGCTAAACGTCCTCCCATTGGTGTGGTGTGTTAGGAGAAGGGGGTACCAGCTCAGGTATCATCCTCGTCACTTGACCATGGTTCAAAATGATGAAGTCCGTCGCCAAAAGCCCTCTTGTAGCTGAACAGTGCGGCGTTAATATTCACTCCCTCACTCACTCACTTGATTTAAAAAAGTTATACCTATTGAATTGACATCAGATTTTAGTTTCCATTATTTTTTGTACATCAGATGTATAAAATACCTTCCTTTATCAATAAATAAGATAAAATTTAAAACTTTTACGAGTGTTTCTTAGTTGAATGTAAATGATTTAATTCAGAATATATTGATAAAGTTTTTTGAACATCCTTCTCAAAATACACAAATTAATATATCTTTTGTACTACTACAGAGTAATAAACAAAAGCGGTTTTGAAACATTGAATGAACTTAACTTAAATTAATGAAGGGGCAAATCAGTAAGTATTTCTCTTTTACAAACAATAAAATTAATTAGGAAATTGCTGTTCCTATAAAGCTGAGTCACAGTATATTTCCTAACAATATTGCTAATTCGCTACGTAAAAATAGACTTACATATTGTAAGTTTATAGAGAAATCTTCATATTTAATAAACATGTTAAAAATATAATCTATATATAATTAATCTTCCAAAAGGGACCAGCATCTTTACTCAACCGCAAAAGAATCAAGAAAATTATCGCGAAGGTATTTATGTGACATGTGTATTATATAACAATCTTTGTAACGATTAATAGTACAACTCTTTTAATTTGCTTGCTATTAAACCCCTTGCGTTGGTATTTGGATACTTAGTTTGCAACAAGGATACAAAACTAATCGACAAAGCACACGAAATTAGTTTCGAGACAGTATTTTGTTTCTTTACTAAACACCTTTCACGTTTCATTAAGAAGTATCTAATATTTTCTTTTCTCACCTTCCTTCACAATATTTATTGACGTTAGAAGTTTACTTAGGTCTTTGTTACGGGATATTCTTTGAAGTATCTCAGCTAGGTAATCTTTCACTTTATCTAAAGAAAGACGTAACTTGCGAAAGAGGATATTCAGTATTTCTCTTGCGCCTCTGAATAATTTAGTTTAGCTTACGCTGAGTTTAGTTAATGCTTTGGATTGGGTGAAAAGAAGATGAAGCAAAATGGCACATCTTAAAATTTTTCTAATCGAATTGAAGACATTGTACGAATAATGAAGTCTTTATTCAAAAAAAGTTGCTTGGTTACAATTATTTTGATTTAAAATTTAAAAGAATATTTTAAATAGACCAGAATTAATGGAAGGGTTTTATTTTCAACAACTACAGTTGGAAAAGTAAGAGCTGCCACAACTAGTGGAAATTTGTAGGAATGTGATGAATTCTATACTTGACTTGTAATAAAGTTTGACATTTCGCTACGTATTTGTCATGTGACAGCAGAGGATAACAGATTTCTGGCAAATAAATGAGTATAGTGAGTTCTCATTGCGTTGGAATATGAAAGGTGTGAAGTGAGAATATTGAAATGGTTGATTTGTCTTGGAGATGATTATTTAAATGGTTTTACGCTAGGAAGAAAAATCCGAACACTGAAATAGGTGCCAAAAACGTAATTCCCAAAATTTAGCCTCGCTTATAGTAACGAGAGAAAGGGGGGGGAAATTAACGCGGCTGAGGCAATCCTAGTAGTATAAGGTCCCAAGAAAACATCGATAGATTATTATTTCAGCAAAACGGAACCTATGCGTTACAACTGTTAGGTGGCAGATTGACTTTGTGCTGCCGCAAAAGTTTAATATCCCGAAAATATTGCAAGACGTTCCATGCTCTTCTCAGGTTAGCTGACCATGCAATTGAAGATGTAAACTGATATGATATTATATTGACAATGTTTATTGTTAAGAAAATATTACGCGAATAGTTCTACATGCGACTTGCGGTATTGTAGTATGAGCAGTCGCCACGATCAATAACTGCAAGTGCTTCCATGTGCTTGACCGAGGGTCAGTTCATTGACGATACATTTATGACGTTCTACTCCAGGGGTGTCTAACCTAAATGACCTTGCGAGCCACTTAGGAAAAACATTATAATCTCGCGGGCCGCACATAAAAATATGTTCCTTTAATACCAGATTTGGAAAAAAAAAACATTTATTGGAGGGAAAATTTAAAACAGAATGAATTATTATTGTTTTCATTATTTTTCATCTATACAGACGTAGATAATATAATAATGTTTATGCAATATAATAATGCAATGATCAAATAATGCTTAAAATATTACAGTTGACAGTTGCTTGAAAATTACGGTGTTCCTATTGAATTGATCTTTCGTTACTCCTTGTTGAAATTTGATAGTGCTGTCATATTCGCAAACGATTAAGTATACATTGTCCTTTATATGTACCATCCTGAATATATTTTTTAAACTTTAAAAAACACCTCTGACTGCCTCTTGCATTTTGGACATTCCAAACAGAAAAGAAGGAGGAGAAATGAATGTCGTGCACATAGAGAATCATGTACCATCCATAGTAAAGGATATGCATAATGCAATTCGAAATTTATTAAAAAAATAATTTACTATAGTAAAATCAAATGTTACTGCTTGATAAAATATAAACCTAATTTAACCTAAAGGACATTTCTACTATCAAAAAGGATTTGTTTTAAAACAAGAACAGGTAACAGGCAAATACATTGTAGATATACACTCATGGACAAAGAAATTAGCGCACCAAGAAATAATTGCGGGATCGTAACGAAACTTGGCATGGTAGGCATTCGGGGAGATATGCGGAATGATTAGAAATGCAGCGGAATGCGCATTACGTATAGCCGGGTAGAGGGCGTTCAACGTCGTTCCCGTGGAAAAAACAGGAAACCAAAGCTTGTTTGTGCTGAATCGTTTACAAAGAAAGAGGTGAGGTAGACATGTCATTACGCCTTTTTCGAAGATAAAGGAGGTAGCTGTCACAGTTTGAGAGGGAGAATCATCGGTGATGGAAGCTGTGGGTCAGCCAGCCGAGCCGCATCAAATAGGCCACCTGATTGGGTGAGGAGGTGTTGGAACCAGTGGATCCGAGAGTTGTCACAACACGAATGCCAGGCTCAGGACTCCCACGAAGACCACCATATCGTAAGAAATGCACGCGTACAGCCAACTGCATCATCGGCCACCATCCCGGCAAAACTAGCACCTTCACTAGGGGCCCCTGTGTCTTCCTGAACCATACAAAGGTGCCTGGCTGAAGGACATTTGGGATCGCTGCACCCCTTACATGAGCTGCTCTTGACGCCCACCCATCGAAGCTTACGTTTGAAGTGGTACCACGCACGAGGAAACTGGACTGCAGTGGAATGGAACCAGGTCGTCTTTAGCGATGAATCCAGATTCAGTCTCAGCAGTGATGACAATCATCTTCGTGTGTGGAGACCCCGCGGTGAACGCCTCAGTCCTGCCTTTGCTTGACAGTGATAAACCACTCCCATAGCTAGTGTGATGATATGGGGTGCGAATGCGTACAATACACGGTCACCTCTAGTATTGATCCGTGGCACCATGACAGCACAGAGGTATGTCCATGACATCCCGCAACCACACGTGTTGCCACATGTGGTTTTTAACAAGACAATGCTCTGCCTCACACGGCAAGGTTCTCTGCACTGTTACTACCCTTCCTTGGCCTACCCGATCCCCAGATTTGTCTCCAATCGGGCATACATGGGATCATTTGGGATGGCGAGTTGGGCATCCCACGAGTTTGAACGAACTAGAGTCAAGGTTACAGAAAATATGGAGCGAAATATCTCAAGAGATCATACAGAACTCGTATGCCTCAATGCCCGATCGTATCGCATCGTCCGTTCGCGCTAGAGGGGGTTTAACAGGGTATTAAATCCTCCGTTCTTTTGCCTTTTTCTTTGAAATAAATTATCCTTTTTCTTTCATTTTCTAATCATTTACTTATATCAAGGTAGTCATTACGTATGTAAAATTTCGTTTCATTTTGAGGACTCCTTCTTGGTGCGCTAATTTGTTTGTCCATGATTGTATATCGTTATATATAAAAATTACGTGTCACAGTGTTTGTCCACGATGGACTCCGAAGCTACTCAACTGATCCTGACATAATTCTGCATGTTATGTGTCATTTCGTCCAACTTAAAATATAGTATAGTTTTTATCTCAATTTTTGACGTCATTATTTTTTTATTGCCGGAAATGCATAGAATCCGTAAAAGGGGGAAATTCGCAAAAAATGTCGGAATGCATGCGTGCCTGCAGAAGCGGATTTTGTGGACCAAGGTTCAAGAAAAGTCAGTGCCTGGTGTATTTCGGGGCGTGGAGTCCGAATTTTGAATTGAATCCCCAAAATACCCGTAACTTTGCCAGACAATGCCAGATGACCATATTTTAGACACTTCCTAGAAGGGCTTTACTTAAAAGGCCATTAAGCTTGAAAACTTGGTCCCTGGCGTATTTTGTCAGGACTTCGCCGGATAATGCCGGACGACCGTATTTTAGATACATCCTGTCAGGGGCTTACCTTAAAAGCCTTGGAGCGTGAAAACTTGGTACCTGGTGCATTTTGAGACGGGCAATCTGAATCTGATATCTGATATGAGAAATTGTCGCAATTTTGCGATAATTGCCGGATAATTCTGTACGAATGTCTATTACGCGAACCGTGACAGGAGCTTTCCTCAAAGGTCTTGAAGCGGGAAAAGTATTTTTCTAATCATTTTCTGTCTGGAGAACGAGAACCCGAAATCGGATATTAGAAATTCCGGTAAATTTGCTCGATAATGCCGGATGACCACAATGCCCCTTTCCAGAGACTGAACTTGCAGAATCAGGCGAGCCAAAAGTAGTATCTGGTTGAATCTGGTGAAAACAAAACGGGGAAAACGGTTTCAAAAACCCATAAAGAGAATATTATCGATATTAGGAGGAATAGCTTCGCGTTCGAGTCCCACTTACGAGTTTCCATTCCCTCTAGCGGCTAAATTCAAAAACGCTAGGGCCCGAAACAGTCCTGTGTGTGGGGTTTGGGGGAGAAGAAGAATCTGAAATCGGGTTTTTGGTTTCCGGACATCGAATAATGCCAACGACTAATATGCGCTGAAGCGTTGTTATTCTAACTTGCAAAACGAAGAGCAAAAAGTGGGTCCCGACGTATTTTGAGATGGCAAATCCGAATATTTAATTCAATGAGAGAAATACCCCTGTTAAATAATACAACGCTATTTTAAAAAAACCATGGTAAGGGCATACTTTAAAATTTTGGGGTGTGCAAGGACTCCCGATGTTTTTCTGGGGGGGAACAAGAATCTGAAATCGGACTTTAAAAAAACCCAGTAACTTTCCCGGATAATACCGGACGATGGCACTTCCCTCTTCAGGCGGGAATTTTGGGAGCGGGGGTGCCAAAAGTGGGCAAAAAGTGCATTTCGGAAAGGGGGGTTTTGATTTAAAAAAATTCTTTTTTTCTGCAGGAAGGGAGGTCAAATCATTTTTTCGTTAGAGTTCCAACCCCTTATTTTTTTTTTCCCCTATGTCTACTGAATTTTTTGGGGCCCCCCAAAAAAACGCCAAAAAAAATTTTTAAACGGAATTTTCCATCATCAGATATTCCCGGATTTTTTTAATGGGGGAAAAACCAATTAAAGCAAAAAACTACCATTATACATTCATGAAAATTATGCAATTTTAACTTTAAAAACTGAATATACGGTGTTAAAAAGGAGTTAAAACCAAATTATAAATGTACCTGGCCAAAAATTTGTGACGGGCCATCTTTTTTTTTAAACCCAAAACCTGGGTTCTTTGAGGAACTTTAAATAAAAATCTTTTAACCAAAAATCAAGGGCGAAATGCGATTATGAAATGTAAATAAGATAGCTTTTAAAAAAACAGAAGTTGTGCAATATGGCAATTTAGGGAAATTTTGTTTAAGAGATACGGTGTGAATTGACAGCCTATCATAAAGTTCCCGGATATTCAGCCATTGATAAGGTTACCATTGCACGCGCCCAGGTGGTTTTTCTGTACAGTGATTGAATTTTAAACGGTTTAAAGGTAGGACGATTATTTGATATTAGAACTTTTTAAATTATCAAAAGTGGGGTAGGGGATAATATAATTATTTAAAAAAAGTGGTTAATTACGCGTTCCTTAATATTTTGTGGAGTTCATTCTATATTCTCATTTATATAAATTTACCCTAAATTTTAAATTTTTAAGATTCCTTAATAAAGTTATTAAAATTTAAAATTTCTTTTTTTCCCTGAGAATCCCACCCTCTATCCCTGAAACAAAGATATGGTCCCAAAGGGGCCATATCCGAAAAGGGGGAACTAAAAAATTTTGGTTTTTTAAAAATACTATTGCGGTGATTTCCGACAACATTGCCGTATTCCTCGATCTACTTTTCTCACGAGATTAACATTTTAAAAAAACGTTTTTGGAAAAGTTGCACCTTGATTGACCATGAACATCGGTATAATTGAAGATGATCCAATCGGTGCAAAAATTTTTTAAGTGCTGGATATTAGAAAAAAAGCATCCCCATAAAAAACCAAATTTAACAATTACTGTACTGTTGTTTAACAAAAAAAACTGATAAAGGTGTTTTCCCCGTATCTGAATAATTTCAGATAATGATTGGCTCTGTAATCCTGTTCAGGTGAGAAAAAATTGTTGACGAAAATAAACTTTCCGAAAATGGTAGTTGTTGTTACCAGGTGTGATCCCTGCCTTTTTTAAAATTAATTTTACACTATTGTTGATTAAAAAGAAATTGTAATATTTGAATTCCCCGGGTATATTAGAAAGCCACCCCAATCGGTTGAAGATTGGTTCACTGGTTTTCTGCGTAACTTTAAAAGCCTGATTTTTGTAACGGTACACGTTCGGTTCAAAAAAAATTTCGGGGAATCTTCTTTTAAGCAACCGTTTTTGACTGTAAAAAGGAGAAATCGTCCTGTGTGTGTGTGTTGCCACGTATTCCCCTGATACCATCAGAATCTACAATACAATTCAAAAGGCTTCAATCCCCAATTAGTTAGGCTTTCGCATTGACCATAAGTAAATCTTAAAGTCAAATAATGTCAATTTGGGGCTCTAAGAAAATCCATGTTTATCGCAGGGGCACATATATGTTGCATGCTCATATATGTGTGGGGGAACCCCCGAATCTATTTCCACAAGCAAAAGACAAGTTACCAAGAAATATTTTGCACCGATTTGTGATTAATTATATAAAAATAATTTTTTTGTCGTTGGGTGTAAAATTCTAAAAAACAACGCCATTTAACCTCTTTATAAAATTAAAAATTCATATTTTTCCTTGTAAATAATTCATGCATTATACTATCCAAACGAGATGAATAAACAGCAAAATTACAAAAAAATTTTGTTG